>CM021104.1:579508347-579789200 GCA_007115665.2 Sequoiadendron giganteum
AGAGAGGAGGGGGGGATAGGTAAAGATGGATAGTTGAGATAGATAGAAGGAGAGAGATATAGGTAGAGAGAGGGCAAAGAGATATAGAAAGAGTGGGAGGGAGAGAGGAGAGATAGAAAGAGGGGTAGGGAGGGAGAGATAAAGAGAGTAGAGAGGGAGGAGAGAGATAAAGAGGGGTGATAGAGAGAGAATTAGAGAGGGAAAGAAGGTGGAGATATTGAGAGAGAGGAGGCAAGGAGGGAGAGAGAAATAGGTATAGAGGGACAACTAGCTAGAGAGAAGTAGATATGAAAGGAGAGATATAGGGAGAGGTAGGGATGGAGAGGTAGGGATGGAGAGAGAGGTGAGACAAAAATAGAGAGAGGTCTAGGTAGATAGAGGGAGGAGGAGATAAAGACAAAAATAGAGGGAAGGAGAGAGGGAGGAAGAGGTAGGGATGGAGAGAGAGAGGTGAGAGAGATAAGAGAGATGAGGGATGAATAGGTAGGGAGAGAGGGGTGAGATAGAGAGGGAAGGGAAAAGAGAGAAGTGAGATAGGTGATAGAGATTAAAAGTAGAGAGATAAGGATGAAGGTGGAGAGATTGAGATGGAAGGAGGGGGGAGAGAGAGATGTATAGAGGGATAGGTTAGATAGAGAGAAGTAGAGAGCAAAGGTAGGTGAAAGGAAGAGAGAGGGAGAGAGAGGGGGGAGAAAGAGAGGTGAGATAAAGAGAAGTAGAAAGGGAAGGAGAGAGAGAGGGAGATAGAGAAAATTAGAGAGGGTGGGAGGGAAGGAGAGAGAAGTGAGATAGAGAGAACTAGAGAGGGAAGGAGAGAGAGAATGACAAGATAGAGAGTAGAGAGGGGAGGAGATATCGAGGGAAGAAAAGAGAGAGAAAGAGAGGAGAGGGAGGGAGGGACGGATAGGTAGGTGTAGAGAGTAGAGAGAGATATATAGAGATTAAAGGAGAGGGATGAGAGATAGAAAAATGTAGAGAGGGAAGGAGGGAGGGAGATAGATATTGGAGAGGGAAGGAGAGAGATGGACATGTAGAGACATAGTTCTTGAGCTCAAGGAAGATATTGTTAGATAAAGGGATGGAGATAGTGAAAGAGAGAGAGGTCTAGAGAATAAGAGATGAAAATGAGAGATAGAGAGAGAAAGATAAAATTTGACCTCTTGAGTACTAAAATTTGACCTCCTGATTACTGAAATTTGACATGCTGATTATTGAAATTTTACTAAGTCTAAAATTTTTAAGATCTTCCAAAAACTAGAATTTGCATTATAACTCTTAGAGTCTGAAACCACTCTCAAACATCCTGCCTATATATACATGAAATATAACTTAAAGTATAAGAAAGTAAATGTCCATATGTAAATGTCAACTTATACTTAAATGTTTATTTCATGTATATAGTTTCCCTGACAGAGAAAGCGAAAATCTAGTTCTGTGCAAAGCAGGCCATTTGGCGCTCGCCAAATGACTCATCACATTTGGTGCTCGCCAAAAGGCCTGCTTTAGACATGTTAATTAACAGGATTTGCTAAATTTTCTCATATTTTCGACCGTGCTCCCCATCTCATTTGCACGTCTTTCAATGCAAGTTTATAAAAAAATCGTGACAGCGTTAACCTCTATCTCAGCTATCTAAATATATAATTTTTTTTTTCATTTTGATTTAGTTAAGGTTTTGATCCATGGTTTCTATTGTAAATGCTTTCGTTTTTTGTCAAAAACCAACATGTGCTAGGTTTAGGATAGATTTTTACACGTTCATTGGAACGTGAAACAAATTACGTTTTTTGAAACTAGACTCCATTCTACACATGATGAAAATAAATAAATCAATTTTTGATTAGTTTGCAAAAAATTTGGGGGAGAGCAAGCTCAAATTTTAGCTTTTCAGGATGTGTCCACTTTGAAAATTCATAAAATATTATATATTCATTAAAAAAATTATCCGAAAGAAGGAGGATAAACTACATGGTGTTAGCTAATTTCTCACCGTTGGGATTTTTGAAATTCTAAAAAAAAGTTAACCAAAAAGGGGGGAGCCCTCAGACGCTATGCTATTTTTTTTTATAAAAACATGACCTGTTTTGGACCCCCCCCATTTTTGAGACCCTTAATCTTCATTAATTTCAAAAAAAATAGTAGCTTAGAAACTAGATTCGGAGCACTTCAACTTTTTTTCTTGCTGCATCTTGAAATTTTGAGCATAACTATCTTCATTTTCTCGTGCAAATTAGATTTTCCTGATTTCAGAAAAAAAGTGGCATCTTAAGAGCCAAAATTGTGTCATAGATTGGTGCACTTACCCTGATATTCACTTTTACAAAATCATTACTCAATATGAGTAGCTAATCAAAAGATACAATAATCCTATTTGCCTAATTTTGCACTTAGAAACTAAAAGTTTTCCTTTTACAAGAGGTGACAAAATATGTTGTAAAAAACATAATTTTTACATCGTCTCAACGTTAAAGTCTTTTGAACAAAAAGGGATTTCCGTCAACTATTCACAATTGAATTTTCAACTTACAATTTGAAAGTTATGTAAAAATGAAAAAACTCCCCCTTTACAAGTAATTTTAAATGTTTATCAAGTTTAAAACTACTTAGCAAACATTTAAGGGTAACCAGATGGTTAACATAAACTTGGCAGTTACAATAAATGTTTCCTAACTTGTTGAAGAAAACCTCAACCAAACTATTAATGGTTACAATATAAAAGTTTGTGTCGGATCTCAACTTCTCCACGTGGGCACTAGTAGCGTAGAGACTAAGTTAGTGGCGTGAGAAGACACAAAGCCAAACCAATGAGAAGTTAAACCATTTGAAGATGCATTCTGGTCATGAATGGAGATTAGATACGTTATCCAACTAAGGGCGAGGACCTAGTAGTTGAGCACCCTAACTTTGTGCTTCTCAAAATCCTAGGTGGAAATTTCAAATCACTCCCATTTTTTTACAACAACTTACTTGGCAAGTCCCCTACTTATAACTAAGGTTTCAAGGCCACATCATCATATATGATGCTGCATCAACATGTTTTTTGTCAAGGTGTCCAAAAAGGCCCAAAAAAAAAAGTGAGACCGATACTTGTACACTAAATCATGTTTTATTGGTGCGCTAATGTGGCATCACATGATTTGTTGCTTTTTAGATCTAAGGAACACATTACATTTAATTATGGGTAGTCATCATCAACACTACCTACTTTAAAGTCACAACTATTGATCCAATATTGTTAAAAATATTGGACATTAAATCAACAAATATCATAACAACTATTGAAACATAAGCAGATAGAGGATCCTCTCCCCTATTGTGGGACTTTGTTAGTTGCAAAAGAGTTGCCGCTACTTGTGTAAAGTGGATGTGAAGGCCACATGTGAGTTGGAGGCCACAAGCACAATAAGATGTTTGTTGTTGAAGAAGCCCTCCTCGCCAAACCCATACTACAACAACTTCAAGTCCACTTCAACAAAAAATGATGCGGCTCTATGAATGCACAACTAGTAGAATATAAAAATAAATTGCTAAAATCATGAAAAGTTCATATAGAGACACGCCTTTGGCGTAATAAACTGCCAAAATCATGGAATGTTGACATCGTCTACATAGGCCGCATGGGAGCTTCGAAGGTGAATGCATTGGAGGCCAAAGATTGCGCCAAAGATGAATCTTATGAACAGACCAAAAATAAAACCTTTCAAACCCCTAAAACTGATTAATCTAAAGGGTAGCGCAATGCCTTCCTCTACGGAGCATTGAAGATCAACAAATGCAAAAAAATCGACGCTCAAGAATGTGATGAAGCGGGTTGTATCGGCCAACAAAAGCCCAAGAAATGGTGAACTATTTAAGCCTTTGAAAGGGGCTCCAGAAGCTGCCAAGGAGGTCGTGAAGCTCGCTCGAAAGAGAGAGCTTAGTTCCACAGATAAAGCTCTCAAAGTTAGGGCAAAAAAAAAAGTTTTGACGGTTTGCATGTAATGAAAGCTTGACATACACATCGCCATTTAAGATGGCTTAACATATAAAGTAGAATAAAACAATTAAATAATAATTATTCTATTTTAACACTTAATTTAATGATAAAAAATAATGACAAAAAATAATATCAGATGAAAAAGATTTTGTGATAAGATTTTACATGCTTAGATGATTATGTGTAAACAAAGTACTTCAAACTATACATATATTTGTGTTTTGTTGAAGGACAAGTTTTTAGATTTAAGACAAAGTCAAAGTCATATATATTTACTCTAAATTCAAACTCATCTCTGTAATTAGCAATGTTTTGATCTACAATTTCATCTTATGAATGTTTATCTTTGATCTACTCTTGAATATCTAGGAACTTGGTGGTATTTAGAAATACCATAAGAGTTGTTGATTTGTCATAGGGAGGCAAGTTCTCCTAGATCAATTCTAATAAAGTGAAACAAGATAAAAAATAGTTGGCAAACACTCTAGATATTCAAATTTGTTACTCATTTTTATTGCATTGAATCAAAATATCTCACTCTTAATTGCTCCAATGTTATAAGATAACTGAATGTTCTCATGATTATAATGAATACATTGTATGTTGTTAATACTAGCATATATCATCAAATGATGCCAAACAAGTGTTTAGTCAACTCAAAGTAGAAGGGTGAATGGAGCCACTTAGCTAAAAGCTTGAATTTTAAAATGAAAGACAATAGGTTTGTGATCATGAGGTCACCCTTTCAATGGAAGAAGTGTTTCAGAATAGGTTATTAGTCAAATCTAAGTGGCTAACAATCAAATCCAAGTGGCTAATGGATAAATGAGGGCATACACATTGGTGAATGTGATAAATGAGAAAATAAGGTAAATGTATAAATGTGCATGAATAAGAATAAGATAGGGATAATTGTATAGAGATACATGTATGCAAATGGATAAAAGGGACGAGCTTGACTTTGTATGTTGAATCAATATGTACATGTATCGACACATTTCTTCAAAATAGACACAAAACTATATGAAAAATGACTAACATGCAAAAATTTTACCATTACAATTAAATACATATTGATTTACAAATACTTTCGATATATTATATATTTTAACTCAAATTTACTACTTATTAATACTTCTTCCTTAAAAAAAACATGATTATATCTTCTCTAACAAGATTTTCACCATAGCAAGACCTCTTGCAATTACTTCAATTGCAGCATACATAATTTCATATTATACCTATCAATGTGTCCATTATGTGATGGCTAGTATATGTCTCTTAAAAAAAATGTCTCTTTAAAAGATCATTACTAAGGACAGCCATAAAATTTTAAAAAGGTCCACAGTTTGAAAGAAATTTGAAACTTTTCAAATGCTAACAAGCATATAATCGTTACAAATATAGTCTCTTGGGTTTGAAAATCGCTACAAAAAATAAGGAATAAAAAAATTTGAATTAACGAATTTGATGAAACTTGGTGTATGTCGATCCTTTGAACTCAGTTGGACACCTGGCGAGTGCATTCAGCAGGAAAGCTCTGTGGAAACCTTTTACTGTCCGAACAGTAATCATAAATCATGTAGTTCTTGCGCACCCATTCAAGTTTCTGCTGCTCACTCGACTGCAATGCCTCTGCAGTGTACCATGAATTCACAGAGCAATCAGAGGAGGCAGAGCAAGTCTCTGCGTTGAAATTTCCATAAGAGGCCACAAAGGGGGATTTGCTCCAATCGATCTTCACTGCACCGCCTCTCGTTGCCCATTCGTCTGCGTTCCACAGGCTCGAATATATTCTCATCGCTTGATTCTTCGGATACGCCACTCCCAAATCCTCGCTGTTCTTGAACACTCTTACCGGCGTACCATCCACAGAAAACCTGCAGAATGTCAGAAATACATATTATGACTACAATAATGATGTTAAAACTAGATGTCCAGGCCAAAGAGGACATTGACTAGTTAATTTGAAGGTGCAGGAACAATATAAACTTACATAATTTGTTGGGGATTCCAGAGCAGGGAGTAAGTGTGGAAGTCTGCGGTGGGGTCAAACCAGAGGTAGAATTGCTGCTCGCGATTGCCTTTGCCTTGAGAGAAAACATTAGTGTGCATAATATAGGGATCTCCAGACAGATTTCCGAGGAACTCGAAGTCTATCTCGTCGTGCTTATCCCCTTGTGAAGAGAGCTGTTTCAGACCATCACTATTTTATTAGACCATGCTCAACTTCCCACAACAGTACTACTAATTTTAGGTCTAGAAAATGAATTGAAGGGACAGACTTACATAGTATGCAGTAACAGTACCGGCCGAGTTACCGGGCACCAACTTGATTTGCATATCTATTTTGCCAAGGAGATATTCATTCTTGGATTGGAACCCTGAACCTGTTTTCATACAGCAGAGGAAGAGATAAGCATAGGTTCAACATAATGTTAAAATCACACGTATGCAGTAAGAAAATGAGATAAATACCTGAGGACTGATCGAGAGTGAGCTGCAAGCGTTGGCCATTGTCGAGTATCTTACCACGATCATTTCCCCATGTGATGTGAAAGTCATTGTAGAAATTTGCAGAAACAAGGTGGGAGAATGAGAGTGCAAGGCTTGAGAGGAGGAAACATAAAATGAGGTCCATTGGGAACTGAAGACAAGAACGTAGATTGTAGGAGTGTTGATGGAGGTAAGGATGTGAATGAATGGTTATATCAATGGGATTTATATACAGGGAGGGTCAGTTAAGGAATGGAAAGTACCTAGCAAGATATTTTTCCAGTTGTTAAATGGATGAGTTGGAGCGCGCTTAGGTTTTACAGCGAGACAAGGTTTTAGATTTTATTGCCCGCGGAGTTCCAGCAAGAAGAGTGTATAGCTGAGTACGGCTGGCATAGCTGTGTGCATTATCAAACAGTTGTATTCCATAACTTTTGGAGCGGTGTCTTGGATGTTGACGTCTCGTCGTCCACCGAATGGTCAAATGCCACGCGTCTTTTTTCTTCTCGAGGTAGTCTTCAAACTAGTGATAGGTGGAGGGGGGACAATCGGTGGGCTGGTATAATTATTAGAATGGTATTTAATTGTAATGGTAAAGTTTGTAGCACAAGGTTTTTTTCTTTTAAATAAAGAGAATGGTTTAATGATTGAAGATAGGTAAGAGTATTAGATGACATGTGTATATGGATGGTAGAGTTCAAAATGATTGCTATTAAATAAATTTTGATGATGTAATTGGTAATAAGTATATGGTTGTGATATGGAATCTTTTTATGTTACAATAAATTTATATTTATTATATATGAATTTTTTTTTAATCTTATATTTATTATACTTTTTTAAATAATCTTATTGAAAAATCATAAACGATGTGGAATAGGATCTTAGGCTTACATTTATTTTTTCTATTTAATTTAATTATTTTTAGATGAAGATGACAATTATGTTCAGTGTTCCCATAAATAAACACAATTTATTTAGTTAATTTGTTGCATTCTTTCATCATTGAGCAAATATTTGAATAAAGTTTAATTGTTACTTTTGTGTTAATAAATGATGTCCAAACATATAAGTGTTTGTACTCTATATGGAATAGTGTGATAATTTCTATATTTATTCATGGTTACCATATTTTCACATATATGTTGTTGGGTGAATTCATGATTGTTTGATCCTATAAGCATGCCTTGAATGTGTTTGGATCAA
This sequence comes from Sequoiadendron giganteum, assembly GCA_007115665.2. NCBI lineage: Eukaryota > Viridiplantae > Streptophyta > Pinopsida > Cupressales > Cupressaceae > Sequoiadendron > Sequoiadendron giganteum. Next base: position 579,516,026 of record CM021104.1, read on the forward strand.
AAAATATTAAATAAGTAATGTTCTTGAGAAAAACTTGGTAGAAGCCATTAATGGAGTCTTATTATATTTTGAGGAAACATTGTAAGACTCTATTTTTGTAAAAAAATTATTTGATTTTATGTTTTGGTTTCACAATGGCTAACACCTCTAATTTGATTCAATTCTCAATAATACATATTTCTCTTTATCAAATTCTATAAATTCTAGTGAGTGATTCACCATCCTTGATCCCAATGGAGATCTCCCCTTTATAATGGACATATATGCTCTCACTTCTAACCATCTTATTTTCATGGACACCCAGATCAAACCATTTCTCATAGTATGCCACAAGGTATACACACCATTTACACATTTTGTTATGCATGTTTATATTGTTTAATTGATCACATGGTTACTTACCTTCCTTTGCAACTTCCTAGTCTACACCATAGATGAGAAAGATATCTTGGAGATAAGATAAATGATCAAAACCACTCTTCACTATGATGAAGTCTTTGATTTTACCAATAGAAGAGTACCTCATTTTTCCTCGCATGGGTTTTTTCCTTCTCATTCTTTATTGAGAGCATTTTGTATTTTCTCTTCTTCTCTCATATTGGGGGACTTTTTTCTTGCATGGGTTTTTTCCTTCTCATTCTTTATTGAGAGTATTTTATATTTTCTATTTTTTGGAAAGGATTTTTGTTCCATTGGATTTTTTATTTTTCTCTGTTTGTGAGAGATTGTATTTGTACATGGGCACTTAACATGGACCAATAGTTGGGACCCATTATCTTCATAATTACATCATTTGTATTGGTTTAGTCCTACCTAAGTTGCACTTGAGGGAGGGTGTTGGTGTGAATATGGTGTCTTACCTAACTAGTTCACCTACTAGGTCTTATTCACATGTTAAGCTTACCCAGGTCCTAAGAATCTTTTAGAAGTCTTAGTTGACATTAGATCTTATCTTATATTATGTCTTTTACTTCTTGTGTCCTAGGTAATCTTATGTTAGTTATCTCATGTCATAGGATTAAGACACTTGTCATGATATTGTCTAATCCTATGTCTCACTTTGGCTATATAGCCAAAGGGTTGTCATTTATAATTGAGTCAATCCACTATTATATATCATTTGCATCCTTTGATTGAATATTATTATTCTCTCATAAATGATCTCTCTTGTACTTTCATAGAAGCTCCTAGATCTTGGGTGGCTACAATATTTAACAAAAAATTGCATGGTGTATTCTATACCAACTCTTACACCCTTGTATGTTCTGTTGGAGTAAATGGTTTTTACCATTTACCATTCTTAATTTTTACTTAGGCAAATGTGATTAGATATTAATTAGTTGCATATAGTTTATTAGTTGGTAGTTGTTGTCGGTTACATTTTTACTGACTTGCATCTTGCCTTTGTAAGCCAAGGTTTTGTACATTATTCATCATCTCAATTCATACCTTTTCACTCTTGGTGAAATAGATACTCTTGTGTTGCTTCTCTCATCCGTGAAGGTTTCTCTTGGTTGGAAGATGCTCCTAGGTGCTTTGCTCTTGTGGACATCAAAATCTGCAAATGGCTAAAATTGTAACACACACCCTTTAGCATGATTAGTATTTCAAAACCAAGCAAACATCTAATATCCCTATGAAATAATTCATCATGATTCAAAATGCAAACAAATGACAAAGATGAACAAAGCATATAAAACATGAAATATACCTATTCCATAGTGGATTGGTGCTACTCTTTGTGTAGAAGGCAGCCATTTCCCAACCCTTGCCAAGAAAATGATGGTGATAGACAAAGAGATGCAAAATGAACTCAAGTTGCCTATATTGAGAATGCTCAAAATGTAGATACCAATGAAGGAGAAAACCCCTTGAATTTATAGGTGAGATTGAAGAGAGAAGAGGCAAGGTTGAGGAATGTGGGACTAATCCTCAACCAATAGGAAGAAGCCACTTGTCACTTTGTGAATGGGCCATGGTTGTGCAAGTTTTGGTCAATGTGCCAATTTGAAATTTGAAAATAACATTAAATGCATATGGTTGAGAGGTTTGGGGGAAATTTGTTTGGACAAAAAAGTCAAACAAAGGGAGTTAATGAGGGCATAATCCTTGGGAATATGCTTTGTGAGGAAAATAGAGGTTTTAATAAATCAAAATAAATGATTTATTATGCAAGTGGGAAAAGCTAGAGGATGGGACATGGGTTTAGATTAAATTAATCAGGACTGGATTAAATTAATGAGGAATTAGGTGATTGTGACATTTTGACTTAGACTTGAGGGTTAAAATAAATCAAAATGAGAGGAGATAATGATCATTAGTCATTTGATTAAATACATGTGATTTAATTAAATCAAGAAACTTTAGGAGATAATAAAATAAAAATGATTTATTTAATTAAAGAGATAACCTTAGTGAATTAATTAAATTGATTTATTTAATTAATAGACGAAATGATGTTAATTGAAGCATGATTAGATGCATAAGTCAATTTTGCATGTCTACAGCTCTAACGTGGTATCAGAGCTTGTCTTCTGCAACCACCTTCCATGCTGAGAGCTTTTTCCAGGCGCGAATTGAAGGTAGTGAATCCTTGATTGGAGGTAGAAAAAAAATATTGAGGTGCATGTGTATTTCCTCTGGTGGAAGCTGTGAAAATTGTCTTTGTTGATTTCTCTGTTGCAAGCTTTTGTTGAAGGTTGCGATAGGGGCATGGACGCGATTGGTTGGAGTTAATGCCTATTTGGAACAACGGTGAGGTAGGTGAAGTAGGTAACAATAATAACCAATATCTCCAGGCTTCTCCAGAAAAATCCTTGTCTAGATACTTCCTCCATCGTTCTCCAGCTCTCGACATGTTTCTCTAGTCTTCTAGAGATCTCTAAGAGATCTATAAATTCAACATTATCCATTCGAGTTTGTATGCCTGGAATAATAGTGTATTAATGTATAAGTGAATAAATAATATATTTTGTGCTGCTCATCAGTGTTCTTTTTTGTGCAAAGCTGCTCTATTTTTCTGTGAAATCATTTTTCTGCTCTCTTTTTTTTGTCAATTTGATTGTTCAATATGGTATCAGAGCTGTTATAAATCTTGGGCAGTGATGTGGAAATGATGTAGTGTGAAACTTTGATTTTGTAGGTTGTAATATAGTTTTTAGTAGCACCAACATTCATGTGGCAAGTGAGCAACATTGTAGCAAAGGAAAGATTTTCTACACAAAAAAATGGTAAGAAATTTTCAACCCTTTAATCTGGGTGTTAAAGATTTTGAAGTCTCTTCCATTCTCATCCAAAAAGGAGGGAATTTTGACATAATAGATTCTCTTGGTATTCCTTTTCCCACGATTAAATTAAATGGAAAAAATTATTATGATTGGGTATCTCATATAGAAATTGCTCTAACTCTTCAAAATTATTATGAGATTGTTACTGGTAGTGAACAAAGACCAACAAATCCAGGAAAAGACCAAGAAGATTGGGATACAAGGGACAAAAAGGAAACAACATTAATCAAGCTTACACTTTCAAAGGAAGTTTTTTTAGAAGTTCGCAATGAAAGAAGTGGAGTCAAAGTATGGGATATTTAAAAAATACATATCAAAATTCAGGTGATGTATGGATCCTATCTCTCACCACAAAGTTATATAATATGAAATTATCAAGGTCACAAGAGTTAGTCCCTCATTTAAGTAAATTAAAGGAAGAAAAATGAACTTGCTTCTTTTGGAAAAGATATCGATGATAAAGATTTTGTGTAGATAGTTCTACAAAGTCTTCCAAGATCTTATCAATCATTTATAAGGGGACTAGATACTGCAGAGAAATTAAAGAGTATTAAATTTGAAGAGTTATGTGCTAAGCTAGTACAAGAAGAAAAATGCCAAATTAAAGAAAGAGAGTCATTTAATGATGAATCTCAAGCTTTCATAATGAAAGGGAAACAAAATTACAAAAAGTCACAAGGAAATCAGTTTAGAGAAAGGAATTAGAAGTATGAGAATAAAAATGTCTCATCTAAGGATTATAATAAAAGCAAATAGAAATGTAATTATTGTGGGAAAATGGGTCACAAAGCCAATGAATGTTATAAGAGGATTAAAGATACAAAAAGGAAGACAAAAGCTTACAAAATTTTTGATTCTAAAAATAATGCTCTTTGTATTGCACTTAAAGCAAATAACTCTTATAAGGAGGATTGGGTTATTGATTTTGGTGCCACACAACATATGTGCTATAATAAGGAACAATTTGAATCGTTAAAGAATGACAACAATTCAGAAAAAAATTATTTAGGGAATAATAGTGCATTGGAAGTTAAAGGAAATGGAAATGTTCAAGTTGATAATGGTGTGTTCAAAAATGTGAAGTTAGTTCCAGAATTGAAGACAAATCTTCTTTCTGTATCTCAAATTGCTAATCAAGGGTATAAAATAGAATTTTACAATGACAAATGTTTAATCAAGGATGTGAGTAATAATTACAAAGTGTTTGCAATTGGTAAAATAGAGAATGGGTTATATAAATTCCAAGAATTCACTTCCAAATGTGGAAATGAGAATATGTGTGCTATTGCCAAATATGATGATATGAGAAGGTTATGGAATGAGCGTATGGGACATATCAACTATTAAAGTCTCAAGCTTATGGAGAAAATATATATGGTGTATGGGCTTCCAAAAATCTCATCAAGTCACAAGGTGTGTGAAGGATGTGCTATGGGAAAACAACCTATGGAAAGTTTCCCACAAGGTAAATCATGGAGAGCAAAAACTCCTTTACATTTGGTTCATAGTGATGTAATGGGTCCTTTTAGAACACCATCACTTGCAGGATCAAGGTATGCCCTCAACTTTATTGATGATTACACTACAATAATTTGGGTATATTTTCTAAAAAGGAAAGATGAAGTGTTTGATAAATTTAAAGAGTTTAAGGCATTGAGTGAAAATCAAAGTGGAAGATCTTTAAAGATAATAAGAACATATAGAGGTATGAAATATATGAACAAAGCTTTCTTAGATTTTTGTAAACAACATGGTATAAAGAAGGAATCAACTGTCTCCTACTTACCCCAACAAAATGGTGTTGCAGAAAGAAAAAATAGAACTATAATAGAAATGGCTAGATGCATGCTTCATTCTAGAAATATAGAAGCTAAATTTTGGGCTGAAGCAATTAGTACTGCACTTTATATTTTGAATAGAACACCTACTAAGGTAGTTTTGAACATAACACCAGAAGAGGCATGAAGTGGTAGAAAACCTATAGTATCTCATTTTAGAGTCTTTGGTTGTAATATATATGCCCACATTCCTGATGAAAGAAGGAACAAACTTGAAAGGAAAAGTGAGAAGTATATAATTGTTGGGTATAGTGAGGAGTCAAAAGGATATATAGGTTATATATAATCCTATAATGTAAATGAATTTCATATTAAAAGGAATGTATGGTTTGATGAAGATATTGAGAGCGTACATTATCTTACTTTCCAATCTTGATTGATGAAGATAAGTCTAATAATGATCCAAATCAAGGTGTGCAATCTTCTGCAGGAGGAGAAGGAACACAAGTTGAAGCATCAAGTGAAAGTGATGATGAAGACACACAAAAAGACTAGAAGCATCCATGAAATCTACCAAGAAGGACCTAGAAATATGTTTGCTAACCATGCTCTTATGACTAGGGTGATGCAGATTGACACTCCAAGTACATATGAGGAAGCAAAAGGAAAAGAAAAATGGGAGGCAGCAATGTAAAATGATACAATTCTTTGATGAAAAATGGAACTTGGGAATTGACAACTCTTCCAAAATGTAAAAATGTGGTTAGTTGCAAGTGGACCTACAAAACAAAGTTTACATTAGATGGAGCTATTGAAAAAAATAAAGCAAGGCTAGTGGCTAGAGGCTTCTCACAAAAAAAAGGTATTGACTATACTGAAACCTTTGCTCCAATTGCTAAAATGAGTTCAATTAGTACAATAGTTGCTTTGGCTGCAAAATTTGGTTGGAAATTTTTTCAAATGGATGTAAAAAGTGCATTTCTACATGGTGATCTAAAGGAAGAAATTTACATGTAACAACCACCAAGATTTGTTAAAAGTGGTGAAGAACATCTAGTGTGTAGATTAAAAAAATCATTATATGGTCTTAAGTAAGCCCCAAGGGCATGGTACTCCAAAATAAATAAGTAATTTATTAATGTAGGATTTAAAAGAAGTAAAGTTGATCCGATTGTGTATGTAAAGCATAGTGATGATAAAGTTTTTGTTATTGTATTATTATTGGAGATCATACACATAATATTGGAACAACTAAAGATCAACTCAAACAAGCTTTTGAAATAACTGATCTAGGGTTGATGCACTACTTTTTGGGCATGCAAGTATGGAAAGAAGAAGGAAGGATCATGCTTTCTCAAACTAAATATGCTCTTGATGTATTGAAAAGCTTTAATATGAGTGATTGTAAACCATCTAATACACCAAGTGAAGTAGGATTAAAATTGAGTGCTAACTCTACTCAAAAGAAGGTGGATGGAAAATTGCATAGACAATTAGTTGGGAGTCTTTTGTATCTTACTATAACTGGACCAGATATTGCATATGCAGTTGGTATTGTATCCAGGTACATGGCAAATCCTCACATTGATCATTGGAAAGCAACTAAGAGAGTATTAAAATATATTAAAGGTACTTATCAGCTTGGCATTGAATACAAATATGGAGGAGAGCCTACTCTAGTTGGGTATACAGATTTTGATTATGCAGGTGATATTGATGATAGAAAATCAACCTCGGGATATATCTTTCATCTTGGATCGGGACCAATTTCTTGGAGCAGCAAGAAGCAATCAACAATGTCACTATCATCTACAAAGGCTAAATATATTGGTTCATCAAAGGCATCTCAAGAAGCATTGTGTCTTAGAAGATTACTTGAAGACACATGCCATCCACAAGAATCTCCTACTATAATATTTTGTGATAATCAAAGTACTATTAAGCTAGCAAAAAATCTTGTATATCATGCCAGATCTAAGCATATAGAAGTACACCATCATTTTATTCGAGATCTAATTGAAATTCAAGTAATAGAGCTACAATTATGTGGAACAAAAGATCAAATTGCTGACATATTTATGAAAGAATTGCCTATTGTAAAATTTGTAAAACTTAGAGACTTGTTACAGCTTAAGGAAATTTCTATTCTCTCCAAATAAACATTATGGGGGGGGTGTTGGAGTTAATGTATATTTGGAACAACAGTGAGGTAAGTGAAGTAGGTAACAATAATAACCAATATCTCCGGGCTTCTCATAAACTTTCATGTCTAGATACTTCCTCCATCGTTCTCCATCTCTCGACATGTTTCTCTAGTCTTCTAGAGATTTCTAAGAGATCTATAAATTCAACATTCTCCATTCGAGTTTGTATGCCTGGAATAATAGTGTATTATTGTATAGTGAATAAATAATATATTTTGTGCTGCTCATCAATGTTCTATTCTGTGCAAAGCTACTTTGTTTTTCTGTGAAAACATTTTTCTGTCAATTTGATTGTTCAATACGATTCCCTTCACCTAGGATTTTTCTGAAGAAACATTGGCCGCATGATTTCATTTCGGTTGACGCATCCTCAACTACCCAACATTCTTTCTCGCAGGCTTACACATGAAGGGAGGTTGTATCCTTGCAAAGAGGCTCGATTTTCTTTGTTGAAGAGCGGTGACTCAAAGAGTGGAAATTTTTTTCACTCAGGCATCGATTTGCATTTTTGTGAGGAGGCATTCACACTGTGGAAGCTGCGGTGCAATTTTGAAGTTTTATTGTTGGTATTTGAAGATTTGTTGTTAGTCATTCCCGGTTGGAGGTTTGAACGCCTTTTGGAGAGGCTATGCAAAGTAGAAGAGGTCGTGAATATTCCCTCTGTGAGTTGTGTAGGCACAAATTCATCCCTGAATCGTTGGATGACTTCATTCTTGTGAGGCAAGATTTTCTTTGAAAATCCCAAAATCTCTGTTCACAGAGGCCGCGATTTACAAATTGGAGAAGACACATTTTCTCCCGAGAATCTTGATTTTGTTCTTTGAGGCACGATTCTCGCCATTGGAGGCACGAGCTATTGTTTGCAAGCTAGTCAAAACCCTCCAGGCCATGTGTGATTTTCTATTGCTAGGTGGAATTTTACTTTTGTTGGGTGTGTTTATTTCTCAGGCCGAGCTTAAACATCACACACTAAGCATTGACAACGCTTAGGTGGCAGTCATGCGGGCCCCTCTTAACTCACAACTTTTTCTTTTGTGTTGTTTTGTTTTCCCATTCACCGCTGAATTTTATTTACGTTTCCACCATTAATGAATTATTTTCATCGCCAATGAGAATATTTTTTAAAGTACAAGTTTTGTTGAAAGAAGTGTCATGTTTGTTTATATAATTAATGAATTGAAATTTTATTTTTTCTTTAATGTTTTTTTTTTTATATATAATTATTTTAATATTATAAAAAATATTTGTTATTCAAGAAGTGTCTTTTATATTATTTTCTTATTCAAAAAATTAATGTTGTTTTAAAAGTTTTATGAAATAGAAAAAAAAATGTAAAACGTAAAAGCAATATATATATCAATAATTTTTGAATTATTTTTAATATTATTTTATTATTATTTTAAATTTTTTAAAAATATTTGTTATTTAAGAAATGATCTTTATATTTATGTATTTTTTAATTCGTAATAATTTACTTTAATCAAAATTTAAATTTTGCGTTTCTTTTTTAAAATAAGTTTTATGAAATAGAAAATAAAATATTGTGGATTTTTTAATCAATTATTGATTAGCTCTAAATATTTTTAAATGTTATTTAATTTAATTACCATTTTTTATTTTCTAAATATTATAAATAGTGATAGATATAATTTTTTACTCACCATTTTTCAATAAATATGATACTGCATTCTTATGAAAAGACAACTTAATTATATACTTTTTAAAATACTATTTTGAAGTGATATTATACAATTTTTTAAGAACAATAAAAAAAATACTAATAATTCTTTATAATTATTTAGGATAATTAAATAAATATTTTAATTAAGTATTAATTAATTTAGATAATAGAGTTGGTATTGTTACCTAAAATAAATATTAAATCAAATACAAATATTAAAATACATCAAATATGGTACTTAGCTTAAAATTTCACAATGTGGGAATGTTACAATGGTTGACAATAGTTGATTCAAACAAAGATATTAGACTCCACAATCAATTACTATCTTGAGTGGAAAATTGATATTTGTGTATGTGGTCCTAAACTTGTGTGCAAACCTAATTTAAGATCCACATATCTATTCTAGAAGAATATGCACTAGATTGGAATTCATTTTGTCTCAACTTTTGCTATCTAAATGTGCATAAGGACAATTGGTATTTATAAAAACCTTTGAATTTTTGAATCATAAGGATTAATTTCTCTCCATTCCAACCCCCAATAAACTAGCTTTCATCTCTAAGTGAAAGAATCAAGAAAATATGAAAAAATATTCATTATTCTTAAAATGATATATGTAAATGATGTTAGATCTTTTTCATTCTCCAAAATATAAGACATCATTTGTGCTCAATAAGAATTCCCTAAGATATATTAATGATCTTTATCATTTTTGGATGAGTTAATGAGAGATCTTAATGAAAACAAATAAATGCATAAATAAACATAAATTTGTTTTAGGTTAACTCAACATAAGTAGTGTAAAGGTTGACAAAGGTAAAATTTTAATTTTAATTATTTTAAATTTTAGAGATTGGATCTACATGGAGAAAATTGACCTAGTTCATGTAAATTAAGAATGTTATTGAACATAATTATAATTAAATTATTATTATTTTTATATATTATATTAAGAGTGTATGTATAAAATTGTAAATAGTACAATTAATAGAATTATAAATAAGTTTTTAAAGTTGTTATAACTACCATAATAAATTTATCAAGAGATTAAAATACATTACAAAAACTTGAAAATCCAAGATATATCTTAAATCCATTGTATAAACTAATTAGTTCAAATTAATTGTAGAAAAGAATTACTGAAACTTAAAACATTTATTCTTTATTAATATAATTTATAATGCAAACTTACATAACAAAACCAAATATAACACAAACCCCTTTCCTTGAAAAATAAAAATAAAAAAGCAAATATTTTAATTGTTTTTAATATTATTTTAAATATAATTATTTTAGAATTTTTTTATTATTTAGAATTTTTTTTTAAATGTTATTTAAAAAGTGTTTTATATTCATGTTTTTTTATTCAAAAAATTTACTTTAATCAAGTCTTTTTTTAAAGAAAGTTTTATTAAATAGAAAATAAGACAATGAGGATTTTCTAATCAATTATTGACTAATTTTAATTATTAAAAAACTATACAATTTAATTATATCTTTTATTTTTTAAATATTAGAAATAATGATAAATATTTTGTTGTCTCACAATTCTTCAATAAATATGATACTATATGATTATGGAAAGAGAATTTAATTAATATATTTTTCAATTATTATTTTTAAATGATATTATACAATCTTTTAGGAAAACATGAAGAAAAATACTAACAAATCCTCATATTTAAAGTATTTATTTTAATTAAGTATTAATTAAATTAAAAAATAGAGTTCGGATTGTTAGCTAAAATAAATATTGAAATAATTTAAATATAGTACTTAGCTCAAAATTTGATGACATAGGAATGTTATGACAATTGTCAATAGTTGATTTGCCAACACTCTAGAATTATTAGTATATTTTTTCATTGTTCCTAAAAGATTGTATAATATCACTTCAAAATAGTATTTTAAAAGTATACAATTAAGTTGTCTTTCCATAAGAATACAATATCATATTTATTGAAAAATAGTGAGTAAAAAATCACATCTATCACTATTTATAATATTTAGAAAATAAAAAGTGATAATTAAATTAAATAACATTTAAGAATAGTTAGAACTAATCAATAATTGATTAAAAAATCCACAATATTTTATTTTCTATTTCATAAAACTTATTTTTAAAAAGAAACACAGAATTTAAATTTTGATTAAAGTAAATTATTTCGAATTAAAAAATACATAAATATAAAGATCATTTCTTAGATAACAAATATTTTTTGAAATTTTAAAATAATAATAAAAAATATTATATATAAAATAATATTAAAAATAATTCAAAAATATTCAAAAATTATTGATATATATATTACTTTCACATTTTAATTTTAATTTTTTATTTCATAACACTGATTTTAAAAAATAATTAACTTTTTAATAATTTTTTCTATAAAAAACACTTCTTAAATAACAAATATTTTTTCAAATTAAAATTGCAATTCATTAAAATTTTCATAAAACTTACTTCAAAAAATATGCTCATCGCGGATGAAAATAATTCATTAATGATGGAAACCTAAATAAATTCCCGTCGAATGCGAAAACGGAAACAATACAAAAGTTACGGTAAAGGAAAAGATGCGAGTTAAGGGGGACCCACATGACTGCCACCTAAGCGCTGTTAGCGCTTAGTGTGTGATGTTTAAGCCCGGCCTGTAAAGTGTACCGACCTGAGCAATATTATATAAAAGTTGCTTAAAACCGAGGATGGCATTTCAGAATAATTAGTGGGCTGTAACGTCTGATTCATTAAAAGCAAAAGGTCAAATGGAACTTCGGAATACATGATTTTTTTCTAACAGATACAGGATATATCATATCCGAACCAAATAATTGCATACTCAGTAGGTAACTGAATATTATTTTTCTGTTGGTAAATTTTGGCATTACTGTGGTTGGCACTCCAGTAAAGCATGATCGGCAGGGAATCAAATGGGAAGCAGGAATACAAAGGCTAGATTTCAGATGTATAGTTTTAAATTTAAGAGAACTGCCAGAACTCGAAATTTTAAATTAACAGCTCATAGCGCTGATCACACGGCATTAAGAAAATAAATTTCAATTATTCTCTCGATCTCAACGCAGTCCACAATATGGTTTTATTTGTTTGTGAGCATCTTGCTTATGTTGGAGTGGATCCCATGAGTAAACCCATACTCATTTTCAATTCATCTCATGGCTCCACACGCTTTCTCCTTGCTATAGTGATAATGCCAAAAATCAATTTTGCCAAGTTTCTTCTCCATAAAGCATATAGAAAACTAGATGTATTTCCTATTCTTTAGCCAAAGAAAGAAGAATGTTTTGTCATTTACTTAGTACATCGCCTAACCAAAAGCGTAAAACGTTGATAGATTTCAGCGGCCCGATTTCAACATGAAGTTGACAGAGTTCACGGGTAGCTTCCACAACACCATTCCTGCACGTCAAGTAATCATCCCACACCAAATTAAGGTGTCACTCATGTTTATAAATACGCACTAACAGGTCTCATCTTCCTCAAGCATACAATTGCAGCAACTTCTTTTCCGTAGTATTGTTTCCATTAGTTGTGCTGAGAAACCAATATTGTGAGAATGAAGAAGGCTGGAGCAGTACTCTTTATTGTTATGATTCAGGTGGCAGCGACCATGCCACTAATAATGGCGTGGACTCCTCCGCCGCCTCCTACTTCTGCAGCGAAATGCCCACTTGACGCTCTGAAGCTTGGAGCCTGTGTTGATGTGCTTAGTGGCCTTGTGCACGTGGGCGTTGGAGATCCTGTAGTAAACCAATGCTGCCCTGTGATTGAAGGAGTTTTGGCATTAGAAGCAGCACTGTGTTTATGCACAACCATTAGGGCCAAGCTTCTCAACCTTAATATCCTTCTTCCAGTGGCACTCGAGCTTATTGTAGCCTGTGGAAAGACCGTTCCTCCAGGCTTCAAATGCCCTGCTCAGTAACCTACCTATCGTTGTTCAAAGTATTCTATAATATAGTTCGCTGGTCAGTCACATGCTTAGTACTATATATTCTATGTTCTCAGCTGTCCATTTCAGTGTGTGCTAGCTGAATAAAAATGTTTGAAGGGTGACACCTTGCAACAGAATATTGGCCTCGTATATTTGAGGTTCGTGAAGTAATGTTCAACATAGTATACGTTGAAATACCTTAAATTGTACTTCTTATTATTGAACGAAGTGGTGACATGATCTAAATAAAACACCTTTCTTTGTATTTTGGTCTTCGGTTTCGTAAGTTTCGTGGAATATACACATTAGTAATAGAACTTGCTATTAGATGCTTAACAATATTTATAGTCTTGTTTGGTAAAATATTATATATTTAATGTTTTCCTAGTTATTTTATCTATCATGTGGTCAAAAGGGTTATAAATATTTCAGTTCATTAATCATTAATAGAGTTTCTAGGTCTAGGTGTGATAATTTAAGAGATTTTGATGAGTTTGCAAGAAAGAGGTAATTTTGAAAGTATTTTTTGTTTACTAACCTTAGTAATTATTTTTAAAAATATCTATGAGTGTGACAATAAATATTAATCATAAGAATTTGGATGAACTTTTAATTATCTTTTTAAACGATGTATAATTCCCAATACTAGTATATTGTTTATAGTACCAAGGGCTCCACTAATTTAGCATTTGCTTACACATTATACATCATCATTATGAGTTGGGCATTATATGAGAACTACTCTATACAAACAATCATCATCAACATCATGTGATTCTATACATGTATGTGTAGCCTCATTAAGTGTAAGTAGTTTGTTGAGTGAATTTAACATTTTCTTATTATAAAACATGACCATACTATTTGTGGTATATACATTTATAAATGTTGTAAATACCTAAAATTTACCATCATCTAACACTACCATTAATATCATGTCTTCTAACAAAAAATTTAAAAATCAAATTGTCACATTATTAATTAGTTAAATAATTTTTATACTTTTGTTAATTAATCTAATTTCCCTTATTCCTTCAAAGCAAATAAAAATTAATCCATTTTGCATAATTAACTAAAAAACATTTATTCCTTAATTTTTTATTAGATAACGTGGGAAGAGGGTCCCACAACCATAAGTTTCAAAACAACATAAACAAAGAAATTCAAGAAAAATGAACTAACCAACTACACTCATGTAGCAACATACGTATCAAAAAAATAGAAACAACAAAAAACCAAGAGCTAAAAAAAAAAAAAAAACTAAGAGGTCTTCATTTCATGGAGGCTCAAAAGGAGCATATGTAATCTAGTTCAACCTCTCATTTCACATGCTAAGCTCATTTTCTTCATTTCTCTTATTTTCCTCTTATTTTTTTTAAACTTATTTTATTTGTTCCTTTTTTGTTCCATATTTCTCTTCCTCCTACTATAATCTTCCAATAAAATAGAGATATAGGTAGTGGAGGACTACATAAGAGTCCTTAGTTATGGAATAAAATCTAACAATCGAATCCTAAAGTTGAGTGACTTTTTTCCCCATTAAGCTCAACTTTTCCTCTTTAGTAACCTAACTTTTTATCTTCCTATTTTTATTTTCTCCACTTATTCCTCTTCCTATCAATAATCCTTGATGTCATTTTTGTCCATTTTCTCAACACTTTTGTTTCTCTAAGTAGGATTAGAGGGTGGGTTGGAATCTAGGACAAAAGAAACATAGTTGGTCTCCAATTCGTCCTCTGCTAATGGATTACTAATGGATGTAGAGTAAGCATCATTGGACAAGTCAATGGGCATGTTATAAGTCATATTGGTTATTCTTTGTCACTTGAATCTCCTAAATCTAGTATCACCTCTTGAGTATTATTTTACTTTTCTCTTGCTTCTATTTTTTCTAATCATTTTTCTTATCCTCTATGTTGAGCATAACAAGATGCACCTATCATGTCTTATTACTATCTTTTTGGTTGTTCATATTTTTATCTTCGTGCTTCTCCTTTTTACTCCTATTTTTGGGGTTTCATATTTTCTTAATAGAATATCTAGTTTGTTTTAAAGTTTTGTCTTCTCCTTTCCTCTTGCTTCTGAAATAAACCTCTTAAAGGGAGTGCAGTCCAAAATAAACCTCTTCTTTTGACACTATTCTGAATTCCTTTGAAGGGCCCTTCCCTTTTGTAGCAATGTCTATTTTAGACATAACCTTGTGAGTATTATTGGGAGTGTTAATTTAAGCAACTTTTCTATGGTTCTTCAAGGGGGACTCTATTTATACACCAATTTTTCATTTAAAAGGATTTTTTCATGATATCATGTCCACTTTCACAAACTTTTTCCTTACCCTAAAAAACACAAGCTTCAAATATGAGCGAGTTAAGAAAATGTGAGACATTTTATATAAGTTAAATTTATACAATTAAATGATTAGACCTTGATTTAGGGGAGGTATTTCCACATTTTTTTTCAAAGCTCCTAGCATTTTGAAAATATGAAATCAAAAAGTTATAAAATTCATATTCCTTCAATGAGCTAACAAATGGAAATGATAATTGTGTGAACAATGACAAAGATACCCTCCACAATAAGGCACTTAAGAATATACTAGCTTACATTATCCTAATTGATGCAGAGTAGGGTGGAGGTTAACAAAACAATCTTAATTAAATAAGCTTTACAACTTTGAAACCCTAACTTGGTTGTTTTCTCACAAATCCTCTATTTCCCCTAGTAGTACTTGAAACAAGGTTTTCCCACAAAAATTTTAGAGTAGACCCAATACCATAAATGTGAATACCATTCAAGATACCCTTTATGCCACTTGAAAACATATCAAGCTTGTAGATAGGGTTGTTTTGTAACAACACCCTCTAATTTGGACTGCTACACCCCAATTAGGTTTGAATGACAAATCACCAATATGATTTACACTCTCAAAACTTCAATTATTCTTTCCAAAGTTATCCACATGTCACATGGAGTTTGTACAAGCAATTTCCATCAATTGGAACAATCACCAAATCACTTATCTACTAAACCCTATGTCTACCTATCCTCCTAAGCCTAATATATGGTGATATTAGGCTAGGGCTACATCAAACTTGGCCCTAACTCCATCCCCTACTCCTAGAAACACAAAAACTACTTAAAAAATCCTACCTACATCCATTTCATTGATTATCAATTTTTTCCACTAGTGGAATGGGATCTACTTCATGTTTCTTCAATCAAACCCTCACTAGCTAGGGTTTCTTGGTTGTTTGAAGAAACATTTCTATAAATCCTTTCAAATTCAATTAAAACTGATGAACTCAATTGAAAATGATGGAAGACTCAGTCCTTCATCAAATCCAAGGGTATGTGAGGATCATGATGGGCCAAAAAGTGGCAATATGAAGGGTATGGGCCGAAAATTGATGAAATGAAAAGGGTTTTTAAAGGAGATTCTCAGCTTTCTACCAATATAAATTATGCTTTACTTTGAATTTAGTAGATAATTATTATTTATTTTCTATTGAATTATGACTAAAGTCCTGATTTTTAGGCTAATTGAAAAACATCTATGGCTTTCAAATAGTATCATATTTTTTGAATCCAGAACATGCATCACATTGTATGCTTCGCATACTATAATATTAATAAAATAAAAATGAATTTCATGATTTTTTTACCAAATTAAGGTGGTCAGACATACAAGTCTTTATATTTTTTAAAAGTTGTCATTAAAAAATTATAATTAATTATTTACTTGGAAAAAAATTACAAAAAAATATGCATCACATCAGGGTATGAGTCCTCTACTTATATCTAAAATATTATTAAAAAATATTATCATTTTAATGTGGTTAGGGTGGTTAGATAGACACCTACTTCTTATTTTTTCCCTGAAATTTAAGTACTACTGTATTGAAATTTCAAATTTTCACCAAATAGATTTCTTTTTTGTAAATAAAACTAGTAATTTAGAAACTACATTCAATTTTCTACAAATTCTATTCTTACATATTTTTGAAATAATATAGATAATTTATTCAAATTTTTATGTCAAGTTGCCTAACTCTGATTTTTCTTATTTTTTTGCCACTTAAGGGCCTGTTTTTTCCATGATGATCCTACACATACCCCCAACTCAAGTTAGAATAATTACATGTCATACGAAATCATACAAGTCTGTGTAATAACAAGAAAACACTAAAACATACAAAAAGAGAGAGTATGCTTTATTGTTTTATCTCCAAATGTCACCAAAACCTTGCCTCGACCAAAACAAGGCATATTTAAAAATTTACAAGCGAAAACAACCATTCACCAACTAAATTTTGAAGTCCAATGGTTCAACTTCCCCCACAACTCAAAAATGCAAATTTTCTTATGTAACTTTTACAAAATTTGACAAATTTCTACAAGATTGACCCCACATGACCAAAATAGACACAAAACATGAACTATGGACTTAAAAGACCTTATTACACCAAAAATTACTTAATCAACAAAAAAACCCAACACTTGACCTCTTTTCAGCATATGGGTGCCACTACACCATACTCCAAGACAAAACAAATCACAAGTTCCACTTGAGAGTAGATCTTCAACTATTGCACCATGCTTTTTGATGTCTTCTTCTTTTATCCAAGTGGCATCCTTTGTAGGAAGGCCTTTCCACTTCACTAGGTACTCATAGTACACCTTATGCCTTGTTCTTTTGGATTGTTTTGTATCCAAGAGGCACTCTAGCTTCAATGGTTGACTTGGTGGAAAATATTTGATCAATTCTTCATTTCTAACCTCTGATGTTCCTACACCTATACCTTCAATAGTAGCCCCTTTATAAGAATATAGGTCAGAAACATTAAAAATTGGACAGATAGCAACTCCATAAGGGAGTTCTATCTCATAAGCATTTGCTCCAAATTTATGGACCACCCTACATGGCCCTATGTTATTCATTTGCATCTTTGAATACCTCCCTTCAGGAAGCCTTTCCTTCCTCAAATGAGATAAGACCAAGTCCCCCACTTTGAAATGAACCTCTCTCCTTTTCAAATATGCATGTTGTTTATATTTATCGACACTCTTTTGAAGGTTCTCTCTAACCTGTTGATGTATTATTTCATGGCAACTAAAAAATATTCCCCTTCAACACTCATATTTGAGTTCAAACACTCCCCTAGGCTATAATCCATACACACTCTCAAATAGGATTTTACCAACACTTTGGTTCCCAGAGTCATAATATGCAAACTCAACTTGGGTTAGGACCATTATTGAGTGTTCTTTTGTCAAGAATCTAATGAGAATTCCAAGACTTCTATTGATAAATTTAGTCTTCCCATCTATTTGGGGATGATAGGCAGAGCTAAAAGTCAATTTTGTGCCCAACTTCTTCCAAAGGGTTGTCCAAAAGTGACTTACAAATTTATTGTCCCTGTTTTAAACAATTTTCAATGGTAATCTATGGATCCTGACCACCTCCTTGAAAAAAAACCCTACAATGTATGAGGCATCATTTATACTTTCATATGATATAAAATGGGCCATTTTGCTAAACTGATCTACAAAAACAAACACACTATCAAATCCTCTTTGAGGTTTGGGCAACCCCAACACAAAATCCATGTTGATGGACTCCCATGGTCTATTTGGGATTGGAAATGGTTGATAGAGACCTGCATTTTTACTAAACCCTTGGCTTTTTGACAAACAACACACTTTTATATAATATTTTTGATATCACTTTGCATCTTGGTCCAAGAGTAACACCTTCTTACCTATTCTAAAGTCTTATCCACACCAAAGTGACCTAATAATCTGCCACACTACTTCTCCTTAATCAAATTATCTCTCATAGATCATTTGGGAATGCAATGTTGAGCCCCTTTAAAGAGTAAACCTTCCTTGAATCAAGAAATCAAAATTTTCTTCATGAAAAGTGTCATTAAACTAATTGCAAGAAGCATAAATTTCTTTGAAATCATCATCCTCTACATACATACCTTTCAAAGCATCAATACCCACACTGTGCACCTAAACCTCTTGAACCAACAATGTCCTTCTACTCAAAACATCTACCACCTTGTTTGATTGCCCCTTTTTGTGTTTGATGGTAATGGTGAAGCTTTGTAGGTACTCCACCCACATCACATGTCTTTGGCTGAGTTTATCTTGGTTGTTAAGGAACTGCAAAGCATGATTGTTAGTAAAAATAATGAATTCTTTAGGAAGGAGATAGTGTCTCCACTTCTTCAATGATTGCACCATAGCATACATCTCCAAATCATAAGAGGAATACTTTTTCTTTGCCTCATTAAGCTTCTCACTAAAGAAAGAAACATGCCTACCATCTTGGCTCAATACTACCCCAATTACATACCCACTTGCATCACATTCAATGGTGAAAACTTTGTTAAAGTCAAGAAATGCTAAGATAGGTTGTTGTGCTACACTTTGTTTCAAATATTGGAAAATCTTTTTTGCCTCATTATACCATACAAACCTTTTCCTTTTATTCCCTTTTATTTTTTCAATGATGGGAGAACATATGTGACTAGAATTCTTCACAAATTTTCTATAAAAACTGGCTAGGTCGTGGAAACTTCTTACCTCACTTACTGATGTAGGAGTAGGTCAACTGATAATTGCTTCCACCTTGTTGGGATCCATCTTCAAAGAGTCTTTTGAGATCAAAAATCCAAGATATAATAACTCTTCCTTCATGAATTCACACTTCTTCAAATTTATCATCAACTTTTCTTCATTCAACCTTTTCAAAACCAAATCTAGATGATGCAAGTTTTCCTCTTTATTTTTTCTAAAAATAAGAATGTCCTACAAATAGACAAACACAAAACTACCTATGAAGGGTTTTAGAACTTAATTCATTAATCTCATAAAGGTGCTTGGTGCATTTGAAAGCCCAAATGGCATGACAAGCCATTCATATAACCCTTAATTTATGAAAGCCCAAATGGCATGACAAGCCATTCATATAGTCTATCTTAGAAAAATAATAAGCCCCTCCTAAAAAATATGACAAATCTTCCATTCTTGGTATCGAAAACCTATACCTTATGGTAATATTGTTCATTTCCATTGAGTTGGTGTACATTGTGCAATCTCCTCCTTTTTCTAGTGCCAAAATGGCAAGAACTGTTGCAATTATGAATTTGTTCGGTGGTGTTTGTCACTAATGTTGTCATTGATGTGAACATAGTTTAGAGTGATTACAGGTGGTACATGTATAGCTGAGATACTGTAGAAGTGTTGAGATTACATGGAGCTATATTAATGGTGTTGCAGATGTGTTGATGTTAAGTTCTTTTGAGAAAATTAATAAACAATCAAGACAATGTTGTGTGTGTGTTCGAAGAGTGATCCAGTAATGTTCTCTGCATTTATTCTTGTGTAGGTCTGTAGTATTTTTAATGGGATTTAATGGATAATATATCCTAATTTTTATCTTTTGGGTTGATGGAGAGTGAAAGATGTGTTCACCTATTTGGCAGAACTGTTTGTTTATGGACAGGGAGAGATGTCTCTACTGCACAGTCTTTTGGTGGTTTGTATTAGATCTTGTGGATCTGGAAGAAGTTTAATATTGATGTTCTCTGAGTTTTGGAAAATGTGCTTGTGGTTTGGTGCTCTGAAAGGATTGTTCCAGAGCTATTGTGTGTGTTTGTATGATCTGGTTGGACTATTGATGAGTTTTTTGTGTAAAAATATTATTGTAGTTGCTATAGATGTATCTGAAGGTTTCTAAGAAGTTTTTCAGTGTCTAGTAAAGTGTGTTGTGTGACCCATGTGTCATCATCTTGTTTTGGATGCACATACTTCAAAGTTCATTGGTGTTTTCATTAGGTTTAGCTGACCTGGTTTTTACATGTTACAGGGAGAATAAGCATCGATTAACGAAGTGTTTGATTGATCCAAGATGTTTTTTGGGTCCTAATTAAGTATGTATTTGGTCTGCTCTCATTCTTATCCACTACAGGAATATTTGGTCACCAACCTAATTTGAATTTGTAAAATAAAGGATTTGTAGCTGACCTTAGAGAAGGTTTTCAAGATCAAAGATAGTATATAAATACAAGTCAAGATTTTGTGAATTGGATGTGTGTGTGTGAAGTGTGTGAAAGTGAATCAAGGTAGCATTAATTTGATGTGTTAGATTCCTGAAAGTAGCGAGTTGATGGTGTTTGAAATCCTTTGATCAAGTTGAAAATGTGTGAAACCTATTGTGGTGGATTTTTCTATTGTCCTTTTTTTGTAGGAAGTGAGCCTCCTTCTAGATAGTGAGTCATTTTTGGGTAGTGATCCCTCTGGAAGTGAGCCTTTGTATCTGGTATTGCATTACTATTATATTGTGAGTTAATCCACATTATGGTTTTTCCCTCATTGGGTTCTCCACATAAATTTGGTGTCTTTGGTGTTTTCTTTCTTTTATCTGCATTTAAAGTTAAAGTGGAATTGATTAAGGTTAGAAGTAAAATTAATTTGATACAACTGATTCAACCCCTCCCTCTTAGTTGTCTTGTGCATTTCAACAATTGGTATCAGATCTTTGGTTCCTCAGAGAAGAGCTTAACCACTTGAGGTAGATCAGATGGCACATAAGTTGCAAATCCCTATTTTTGATGGAGCTGACTATAGTGACTAGAAGGTGCAGATTAGAGGTTACCTAATTTTTCTTTGTTTCAAGACTTGGAAAGTTGTTGAGACAAAATATGTTGAACCAGCTAGCGGTTCTTCTTTTGCAGATGAGATTTCGTCCTATGAGGAGAATTAAAAAATAATTCATGCTATCTTTAGTGCCTTATCTAGAATTGAACGAAAAAAAGTTATCTCTTTAGGCACTTCTTATGAAGTATGGAAAAAGTTGAAATATATATATGAAGGAAATGATAGAGTCAAATTATCAAGGAAGCTAATAGCAAAGCAAAATTTTGAGAAATTGAAAATGGAAGAAGGTGAGGACATTGCAAGCTACTATCAGAGAGTTGAACTTGGAGAAAATGAAATAAAAAATCAAGGTGGTACAATGATAGATGAATATGTAATAGAGAAGATCTTGATGACCCTACTAGAGAATTATAGTGACAAGGTCTCTACTATTGAAGAATCATATGATCCAAAGACATTTAATAAAGAGCAGTTATTTGGAACCTTGACTACATTTGAAATGAGGAAGTTTGGAAGAGAAAAGGAGAAAGTTGAAACAACCTTTAAATAAATTAAGATAGAAGATGATTCAAATAGTGATGGTTCAAAAGAGCTGGAAACAAAATTTACAAGGAAATTGAAGAAAGGTAGTGATAAGTACAAAGGTATGTTACCTTTTAAAAGTTTCAATTATGGAAATATTGGTCATTATGCTTCAAGATGTCCAAATAGAGTTGCACACAAGAAGAACAGAGCTAATAATAATAAGGACAAAAATGATATAAAGTTCAAGAAATTCTACTATGTGAGAGAAGATGTTGGAATTTCTGATGATGAGTCTAAATTTGAGGATGATAAAGATGAATGCCTCTTTCTAGCCTTGGAGAATAAATCTATGTCTACTAACCATGGAAGATGTGCAAGGGAATTTGGTCTGGAGAACAAGAAGAATGAGATGGAAGGTACTCTCATTACTATCTTTCATGCTAGACAAGATGAAGACTATTGGGTAATTCACAGTGGATGTTCAAATTATATGATCAGACACAAAAGTAAGTTTACTAAACTTGAAAAGTATGATGGAGGATTAGTTATGTTTGGAGATGATTCTAGTGCTAAGATTGTTGGAAAATAAATAATTATTCTTGATACAAAACATAGTACTGATGATGTCTATTATGTTAAGAACTTAAGGAATAATATCTTGAGTTTTGGGAAAATGGGTAGCAAAGGATTTAATCTTGGGTTTCAGGATAACACCTGTGAGATCAGAAAAGGGTCCAGAACTATGGTAGCGAAAGGAAGAAGAACTCATGGAAACATCTATTAGCTTAAGAGTCGTGATGGTTAGTGCTTTGTTTTTCTAGTTAATGAAAGTTGGCTATGGCACCAGAGGATGGGACATGCAAACTTTGACAATCTAATCAGGATCAGTTAAAGAGAATTTGTTAGGTATCTCCCTAGAATCACAAAGCCTACCAATTTTGTTTACAAAAGTTGTCAGTTGGGAAAACAAACAAGATGCATTTTTAAAGGAAAAGAACAATAATCTACACAAATGTTGGAATTGATTCATACATGCCTTAATGGTGACAGGTATTTTATTCTTTTTCAATTGATGATTACTCTAGAATGACATGGGTTACTTTTCTTAGGGAGAAAAATCAAGCTCTAGATAGATTAAGTGTTCAAAGAAAGAGTATAGAATGAAGAAAACCTAAGAATCAAATGTTTAAGGTTTGATAGAGGCAGAGAATTCACTTCTGGTGAGTCTAATGCATTTTTTGAAGAGCATGGTATAAATAGACATTACTTTTCTCCTAGAACTCCTCAATAGAATGTAGTTGTGGAAAGGAAGAACTGAACTATTGAAGAGGCTACAAGGACAATGATGAAAGAAGTAAATTTTATTGATGTATATTGAAGAGAAGCAATCCAAACTATTGTTTGCATTCTTAATAGAGTTTAGATAAGACGTAATAGCAAAAAGACTCCATATGAAATATGGACTGGTAAGATTCCTACTATTAAGTACTTTAAGGTGTTTGGAAGCAGATACATTACATTAAAAGAGATGATGAGAACCTTGGTAAGTTTGATGCAAGATGTGATGAAGGTATTTTACATAGATATTCAATTAACAATAAAGCATATAGATGCTTGAATAAAAGACTGAGGAAAATAGTTGAAAGTGAAAAATGTAAAAGTTGATGAAGCTATACATAGACCAGTTGAAATAAGTGAAGTTGAACTAGATGATCCTATCTGTAGAAAAATATAAGAAGAAGAAAAAGAAGAGAAAGAATAGAGTGAAGAAGAGGAGACTCTGGAACTTGATCCTAAGACTCCTAAATATGTACAAAAGAATCATCCAGAGGAACATATAATTGGAGTTATAAGTGAAGGTGTAAAGACAAGAAGCAAAGTGGTGGAGGTAAATTTGTGTTTACTTTCTAAGATATAACATAAGACTGTGAGTGAGGCATGCAAGATGAGAGTTGGTTTAGAGCTATGAAAGAGGAAACACAATAGATAGAGAAGAATCAGAAATGGGAATTGGTTCGAAGAATAGTAAACAAAAATGTAATTGATTCAAAGTGGGTGTTTAGGAATAAGTTGAATGAAGATGGTAAAGTAGAAAGAAATAAAGAAATAATTATATGCAAAGGTTATTCATAGGTTAAAGGAACAAATTTTGAAGACACATTTGCCCCGGTGGAAAGAATGGAGGCCATTTGGATGTTTTTGACATTTTTTGTGCATAAAGATTTCATAGTGTACCAGATGGATGTTAAGTCTGCATTCCTGAATGGAGAATTGGAAGAAGAGGTATATATGGAACAACCAGAAGGATTTTAGTTTTAACAAACAAACCGGACATGGTCTGCAAGTTGAAAAAGGCACTATATGGACTTAAAGAAGCTCCCAGAGCATGGTATGCAAGGTTGGATAAATATTTGACATAGCAAGGGTTCAACAAAGGCTCTGTGGACATCAATCTCTATTTCAAAGTTGAAAGAAACAAAATGTTGATAGTTGTGGTGTATGTTGATGATATTATCTTTGGAGGAAATGAAGGCATGTGTAGGAAATTTGCAGAGGAGATGCAAAAATAGTTTGAGATGTATATGATTGGTGAGTTGAATTTCTTCCTTGGACTTCAAATGAATCAAACTGGTAAGGGAATATTCATTTCACAATCTAAGTATGTTAAATAATTGATGAAGAAGTTCAGAATGGATGATTCCAAACCAGTCTATACCCCTATGGTGACCGGATGCAAACTAAGTAAGAATGATGATTCTCCCAAAATTGGTTAGAGCATGTAAAAATGTATGATTGGTGGACTTCTATATCTTACTATTACTAGACCGGATATAATGCATGTAGTATGTTTGGTTTCCAGATTTCAAGCAAAACCTAAAGAGACACACGTTACTATAGACATGGAAAATTGACCAATGCACTTGATCCTGATTACTAATGTCATTTCATCCTAAATCATACTCTCATCTTATCATCACTTTTCATCTCTTAATTAGATAAATCATTATTTATTTAATTAGGTCTTTCCCCCTTGTTGATTAAATTAATCAATTTAATTTAATTAATCCTCTATCTCTAGTCATTTAAATAATTCATTTTAGTTAAACTAAAACTCTAAAGTCCTCTTATTAAATTGAATAAATTAAACCTTATTTGATTTAATCTAACATTATCCCCTTTAGTTAAATCAATCAAAACATTTATTTAATTAAACCCTTCCTCTCAATTTGATTTAAATCAATTCATAAATTTAAGTCTAAATTGTCACATCTCCTAAATTCCTCATTAAATTAATTAAAATTTGATTAATTTAATCTTAATCTATGTCACATTCTCTAGAGAATTCAACTTGCACAATAAATCAATTACTTTGATTTATTAAATCTCCTATTTTCCCTCACATGGCATAAAAGAGGAATATTCCCTCAAATTTGAATTCAAATTCTTCTAGGCTTGGTCCTTCCAACAAGGTATTTATTTCTCCTTACAAGTCCTTTTTCCTTGAGCCAAGTGGCCATAACTCCATCTTCATCCCTCTCCAACAAGTCATTTCACTATTTTGATCAAAATGTGCACTTTAATATCATTTAATGGCACTTTGATCAAAATGTGCACAACCTTCAACCATTCACATCTTGACAAGGGGAAGTTGGCCATTGGGTGTTGAATGATCACAGATTTCTCAATTTTACTCATTCTTCCAACTTGGAAATCTATAAATGAGAGACTCTTCCTCTCATTCTCCATCCACAATCTAGAGAAAAGTTACTCTCTCCACGTTCAGAGTTAGCTTTATCCATTTCATATCAAGTTTTCATCATTTTCATGATTTCATAGCAAGGTTATGCCAAAATTTCATCAAGGAGCTTCAATCATCCACAAATTATCACAAAGCTTACAAAGGAGTTGGGAAAGGTACAATTTTGACACACCAATTGGCACCAAATCCCCCATGGGATCAAGAGTTTGCATTGCTTAATTAGGATTTCATTTATATTTTCATGTTTGTTCTTTTTTTTTCCTATTATTAAGCATTGTAGATGGATTTCATGGGGAATCCTTGTCTTAACTTCCATATTGATCTAATTATGTGTTTGTTTCTTGTATTTGTGTAGGTATAGGATTGGGGTTCACATTTTGGCGCTAGAAGGAGGGCTGAGTTTGAGAAATTCATCACATTTTTCCAAAATTATGTGGTCTTTTGACATTTTTTTTGTGCTTACAAGAAATTGCACTACTCACAGTTCGGCGATGCCATATTGCACCTCTTTCAGTCAAGCGGTGCTATATTACACCACACAATACTCCAAACTCTGTCGCATCTATCTTCCCACCCAGAAATTTCAAATTTCCAAACTACATCGCCGGTGTCCAAACTCCAAACTACGTCACAGGATAAAAATAGTGCCGCATTTGCACTCTCTATTTGCTGCAGAGTGTTTCTCTCAATCAAACTATGATGCTATATTGCACCACTATATTTCTAAACTCTTCTATATTTTCTAATTTTGACGCTAGATGATAGTAAAAAGTTCAAATTTTATTTTTCTTAACATATGCCTTTTTATTTTCAGCTTTTTGAGTTATTAACCTGTTTGTTGTCTCTATATCTTCTGGTTTTAATCATTTTATAGGTTAGGGAAAGAAGGAAATAAAAATGGAGGGTTACATAATGACATCATTCTCATCTTATACTAAGTGTTTTTGAACACTATAGTGTTGTTTAACACTTTTAGAGAATTCTCAATCTCTTTTAAGAAATTTGTTATATTTCATGCTTTAGGGAACACTAAATTTCCTTTTGGACCATAAAAATAACAACACAAATTATCCTTCAAACTTTGCAAACAAAAGGCTTAAAATGAAATTTAGAAACAACTTACTAGAATTGGATTAAGGTTTAACAATTGAACAAGGAAAATTCCACATTTGATTTGGTGTTATAAAAAGAATTCACATTTGCTTTGAGGACTTAAAATAAACAAGTGTTGTTTTTGTTTTGTAATTTTTTACTCAAAGTAATACCATCAAAAGGATATAAGCACTTCTCTTGAGCCTCATATAAATTTTGAGAATCAAAAGGACTTTTGGTGATCTTAATTTGAGTAAAATAATTACCTCCCTATTTCATTTTTGGGATTAAAAATTGAACAAAACATCTTGTGAGTGTGGGTAAGCCTATTGTGTGTGTTCTCCCTTTTTTTCTAAATGAAGTTTGATCGAACTAAAAATATGTTTGGTTGATTTTTTTTAATCCTAGAGGGCCTTCCTTGTGGGAAAAATTATTCACCCAAGGGAACGACCCAACCGGTAACACAATAAGGACAAGTGTATTTCCAACTGGGATATAAAAGTGGGTTCTGGAAGAAAAGCAAGTATCACGTGGTTGCCTTTGACAAGAAGGGCATAAATGGTCTCTCACTACATGGGTCAACTCCTACAAACATAAAGTCTGAATTAAAACCCTTTTTTAGCAAAGGCCAAATCCTTAACTATTTTGTTGGTGCAAAACGTCATGTCCTTTGAAGCCACCCTACGTATACATGTGGTTGTGTTGTAGAGTTGAAAATTATGCCATTGGAGATTCATGTGTACTAGTGCTTGATTAGCCCAAGAAGCGAGTGCACTATAAGGGGGAGCCTGTGTGGTCAAGCATATAATCATCCGCATTGAATTTGCATAGCTGGATTTATCAAAGTGGGAACCCAACAAAATGTTATCTCTTCATCCTAGGGTTGTACATGTTCTTGGAACCAAAAAATACATTTCTTGGGTCTCAAAACATTTGAAAACAAACATTCACAAAAAGCTTAAAAATTCAAAACCCTTTGGAGGAAACAAATATCCTTTGATGAATCTAAGTTCTCTTTCTTTCCCTAGGTATTATATCCTTAGAGGTTTCTAAGTACTTAGGATTAATCTTCATTTGTTTTCACTAAATTCAACCTAGGAAACTATGCTCTTGAAACCTTGATTTTCACATAATGGACATTGTGGAATGAAAAGGAATTGAGGCCTACACATTTAGTTTGAAATCATAATCAGGAAATTGTTTTTGATAAAAGGAACCCATTAAACAAAAATAAGGACAATTGAACATCACACGTGTTATCTCAAATGATTTCCTGTAAAATCAAAATCCAAAAACCAAGGTTCAAGAAGCTTAGTCCAAAGGCTCGTGAAGAGCGTCTTGAAATGATTTTCAAAGTTAGAGAAAGATTGGTATATAATTTCTACAAGAAGGCCTCAAAGAACAACCCAAGTTTGTATGAGTTCTATTATCAACAGAATCCAACTCTTTTTCAAATGTTTGCTTTTCTCACTTAGAAGTATGGCATGTTCTTCAATACCGAGGTATTGTAAAAAAGATTCTTGTCTAGGTCAAGTCTAGGATCAAAATTATCACTCTCATCCATCCTTCAATCATCAAAATAAAATCCCATCTCGTCAAAAAACTCTTGAGAACTTTGGAACATCATTCGTGCTAAACTATTAGGAAAAATCAACGTCACCTTGTTTGACTTAATACACTTAGTCAAAATTATCAATCCTCTTGAATGAATTTTCCTCTAGGATAATGCAAATTTCTAAGGTTTACAAGTTCATTATCACTTTGGTTGACTTAACACACTTAGTCAATTCATTCTCTTATATGATTTTTCTCTAGGATAACACAACTTCCTAGGGTTTACAAGTTCATCATCATCTTGTTTGGCTTAACACACCTAGTCAAACTATCAAAACCAAATCAATTCAAGGCCTAAAATGTTTAGCATCTCCCCTCCCAAGGTTATTCAAGAGTTTCACTCACCCGCATAATCCATCTTCCATTGATCTCATCCCCATCATCACTTTTGATCCTTAGACTTTCCTAGTTCTTCTCCTTTTGTGCCTAAGATTAAGATCAAACGATCTCTATTTTATGGTGCAAATAAGATCACAACACAAGAAGAACATGGAAATCACTAAGGAAAAATCAACTTCAAGTGACCTAAGTCAAACAACTCCTGAGAAGAATCTAGTGGAATCAAGAAATCCTCCAAACAACTCCTCTCTACCATCAAAAAACCTGCAAGAGGAGGGTCATGTAGAGGACATCACCAATGATGACTTGGGAATGACACAAGATGAAATAACTGAAATGGTTCAAAATCCCAAAAATCATAGAATCATCAATGCCATGTTGAAACTTAATCCCTTTATATATATACACATGTTAATGAAAGAAGGGGACAAAATCCCTTTCGATGTTGACATAAGTACCAATATGGAAAGGCCTCTTGTGAGAATATTCCCAATGTCACTCAAGATATTCCCCAAATCATATCAAAAATTGCCCCAACCCTGCTAGTTGTTAACAAGGGAACTGCCATGTTTCATGAACTACAAAAGCATCGCCTTGTAAACAACAGAGAGATAAACATCAACACCACACCAGATAACTCCATCTTGGTGAATTCATTACACCTGTATGTTCCACTTACCTTCCATAATCAGGTGGAATCATCCTCATTTCAGTAAATGCCAATATATCCACTGAATGTACAAACTTCTTTCCCCATGATCTTGTAAGCAGAGGGTGGGTTTTTCAGGATAGGGGGAGTCATTGATCCTTCCTCATCATCAATTCTCTAAAGGAACACACCATCATTCCCTCCATTACCTCTGACATATGTATCACCATTTGGGTTGGGTCTCCCCCCCTACCCACCACTAATCTACCAAACCAAAGCAATTAGAGCATCATATCAAACACTCTCACTCTGCCATCAACATCACAAAAAATCACAACCATCCAAGCTACCCCAATGTTCAACACATCCACCAATCCCAAAATCCCTCAAAGCATGGTTTCCCAGGGACCAAGTATCTTGAGCACGCCATCCATAACTCAAATCCCAATCACCAACATGACCATTTTGATCACCACAAAAACTAACACAGTTCCCAATCCACCATCGATTCCACAAAAAGTCAACATGGCTAACTCATTTATCACCATGATTCAAGAAGTTCAAAAGGCCACCCATCAAAGGGTGCTTCAACAAAATCAACAAGCTGCACAAATGGCTTCTCAGCAAGCACAAACACAATTAGCCACACAAGATGCACAAGCTACATAAGCAACACAAGCAACCCAACAAGCATAGGCTCAGGCTCAAGCCCAAAAACAAGTTCAACAAGCGCAAGCACAATACTATACGTAGCTACAAGCAATCCACCAACAAGCATACCAACAAGCCCTGCAAGACTTCTAGGCACAACAACAAGCCAAACAAAAAGCTTTATTGGTGCAACAACAACTAGACCAACAATAATCTTTGTTGGCACAACAACAGCTAGACCAACAACAAGCTTTATTGGCACAACAACAGGTAGACCAACAACAAGCTTTGTTGGCACAATAATAGCTAGACCAACAACAAGATTTTTTGGCACAACAACAACTAGAACAACAACAAGCTTTGTGGGAACAACAACAATAGGACCAACAATAAGATTTGTTGTAACAACAACAATAGGACCAACAACAAGTGTTGTTGGAAAAAATACAGGCATATCAGTAGACCTCAAAAACATAGAAGAGCTTGCAAAAAAACCCCATCAATACCCCACCCATCAATCAAACACAACAAGCACCTCAAAACACATTCACCCCACCTCTTGATCCACAAAGTAATGTTGCAGCATAGATCAAACTGCTCTCACAACAAGCGTTGGACCTTCAATCAGGAAAGACAACTAGAACACTGAGAAATTTGTGCCCCTATTTTTTTGATAGAATTCTTACAATGGTACTATTCTCGAAAGGATTTTAAATCCCCAAATTTGATAAATATAATGGGACGAGAAACCCTAAAAATCACATCAGGGAGTTTCAAGTGCATTGCATGGAAGTGCATATGATGACACGTATCTAATATGACTATTCCCTTGAATTCTAATTTTTCCTATCATGGAATGGTTCTCTCGCCTACCCATAAGAATCAAAACATTCTAGGAAATGGTGGAAGCATTCCTACAAATCTATGCATTCAACATGGGTATGAATGTTAGTCTGGAGGAACTATTAGTGCTGAAACAAAGAAAAGGAGAGCTATTCGCCTCCTTCTTGCAAAGATGGTGATCCAAGGCCAATTAGAGCAAGCAGACCATGCCAGAAGAACAAGAATTTTGCACTATTATAGCCAATCTCAATGAAAATTTGGCATTCTATCTAAAAATGCAATGCATTACAACATATGATCAATTGATCCCAAAATCACTCAATATCAAAAGGGCCATTACTACACAAGGGGGCACATCTAAATTTAATGCATAATAGGATAACCTCCCATCCACCACTTATAACGATAAACGTCGCACATGGTCAAGGAACAAAAATATCGCAAACGATGGAGTGGTTGATGCGAAGGTTGTCTTCAGTGCTCCGAAGTAAAATATTTAAACCCATCATCAACCATAGAATCACAATCACAACAGTGTGCAAACCAATATGGTAGCACAACAACAACCACCTCTGAACAATCAAATCAATAATTTGAACAATCAAGGAGGACCACCCCCCTGAAACAAGTATCCTCCCAAGCACAAGTTCACAACCCTCGGGGAGCCAATCGAATATATAATGAATAAATTGGTTAAAGAGAACCTTATCAAAATTTTGAATTCAAAGCAATATGCAAAACCCATGACAAAATCACCATGGTACAATGAAAATCTCATTTGTGATTTTCATAAAATCAAAGGGCATACAACCGCAAATTGCATGAGATTGAAAAATATTATCTAGGATCTTATTGAGGACAAAACCATAAATGTCGA
Organism: Sequoiadendron giganteum; assembly: GCA_007115665.2. NCBI lineage: Eukaryota > Viridiplantae > Streptophyta > Pinopsida > Cupressales > Cupressaceae > Sequoiadendron > Sequoiadendron giganteum. The sequence continues at coordinate 579,547,946 of CM021104.1, forward strand.
ACAACCCGCTGGAAACCAAGACCTCAAAATATACATGAATCTGATGCCTAATCATAATTAGGGAAATAATCAAGGAAATAACCAAGGGAACAATAAAGGGAAATAAAAGTATTCCAATGAAAATCTTGTATACGAAGAAATCATTGCATATGTAGATGAAATGGTCACTTTCATTGGCATCAAAGGAGCCAACGTTGATTGTGGAGTTACTACACATAGCGGTAAGGTTACTATTGCAGGGGCATTATAGCCATCTAAGAAAAAAATCTCAAATACGAAAGTTGTTCCCTATGATTATAACATCATTGACTAGCTAAAAAGAACCCCCACTCAGATCTCCATCATGGAGTTACTAAAAATTTCCACCTCCCATAGGAAAATCCTTGATGAAGCATTAGCTACGTCCACTATCTCTACTAACTTTGATACAAAAAAAATTAGGTTATGCTTGGTAACATCATCATCCCAAATGTCCTCACCTTCTTTGATCAAGACTTTCTGGCCCAACTATCTCACAATCGTGCACTTCACCTTCAAGTCCTGGTTCACAAGAAAAAGTTCAAAAGGGTCTTGGTGGATGGAGGTGTGGGGCTCAATATTTTCTTGCTTAAACTTATAAAGAATTTGGGAATCTCAGAAGACTCCATCGACAAAAACAAAGGCATTACCATTAGAGCATATGATGACTAGGAAAGAATGTCTCAAGGCACTATTTGAAGGGAAAAGAATGTGGATCTATTGACCCAATAGTGTGGAATACATTCCCTTAACACCTTTACTATAGGGGAGAGAAGCAAAAATGAAAAACTAACAGTTTCTAAAACATATAGAGATGCATACAACCATGGCAATGAGAAACCAAAAAGATAAGCAAACAAAGATGACATAGTATTTACGTGGGAAAACCCTTTCAAGAAAAAAACCCACCACACAAAGTCAAATCTATTGTATTACAGTAATGAATCGATTACATACAATATGTAGACTTCTTTGTTCATCTCACAATCACCCAGAGAGATTCAGATTCACTGTTACAATGTTTTTACAACATATAGTTCAAAACCCTCCTCAAGAACTCATGTTCTTCTGTTCTTCAGCATGCAACTTCAAACTTGCTCTGCAAGTTACTACTCAACTGTTGACTTCTAACTTATGAGAAATAACACATCTCTCATCCATATGTGGCCGACTCAGAAGAGCATTGAAGTCCATCCTCAAATCATGCACCTGGTCGGATTTGACAGATCTCCCTGCAACGGGTCGTCCATGCATTCAATGCCATCACCAAAACGGTTGAGCTCGCCACCCTTCATTGACAAATGCAACTACCACAATAACTATCTTGGTATCCATCCAATCACTATTCAACCAGGTGCCACGCGTCCAAGACTCATCAACAATCGTAGCTGACAGAGCAACCAAAATGGTCAAACAGACATCGCGAGTGACCAAAACTTCAAGTCATTTCTACCACTGCCAGAGTCGGAGTCGGAACAGGAGTCGAAACAGGACTCCACTGAAAATACACACTGCCGGAGTCGAAGTCGAAGTCAGAGACGGAACTAGAGTCGAAACATGACTCAACTAAAATTTTAGGTTCAAGAACCATTTCGGTTCCGCGTCCGCCCACGGCAAAAAGCAACTCATCAGAAATAGTTCTGATCGGGTGAATTCAACCCGAGGTCAAACCAAGACGGGAACACAAAAGACCGGAGTCAGAGTCAGGGACAGAACAGGAATAGAAACAGGACTTTACCAAAAGTCCAAGATCAGGAACCAATACGGTTTCAGTTCTGCCTCCGCCAACTGCAAGAAACAACAATCCAAAACCAAGACAAGGCAAAGGAAAACACCCCGAGGAGAATCCAAACATCCAGAAGAACCAGATCACAAAAGCAGGAGTCGAACCCAGAGTCCGAATAGAAACCGAAATAGGAACCTGACAAATGGACATTGCCAACTTCCAAAACTGGTTCTGCCTCCTCCAGAACCTACGAAGCGAGAAACAACAAATGGTAGGAAGCGGAGTCGGAGTAGGAACAAGAACTGAAACTCAGTAGTTAGGCAAACAGAGGAATGCCAAGTTCCATCCCAATTCCGCCTCCGCCAGAACTTTGCAAACAACACAAAATCACCAAGGAATGAAAATGAGGACTTCAAGCTGGAAGTTGAGACATAATTTCTCAAGAATCTCCCACTTGGTGAACACTTCTAGGTTCCTCGAAACATCAAACCTTACTGTCTATCATAGGCCCCAAGGCCCATCGATTCTGTACACCATCTGAACTTGTTTGTGCTAACTGACTTTGTCAAGGCATCTGCAACATTCTTCAGGGTGTCAACCTTATCCATACTGACCTTGCCATCTTCAACCATATCCGTCATGAAGTGATATTTCACATCTATGTGCTTGGTCCTAGCATGGAAGGTCAGATTCTTTGCCAAACAAATGGCACTTTGACTGTCACAACAGATTGAAATCTGCTCAGCATTAAATCCAATGTCTAAACATAAATGCCTCAGCCACACTACCTCCTTGCAAGCATGAGTTGTTGCCATGTACTCTGCCTCTATCATGGATAAAGCAAGTACACCTTGTCGCTTGCTCATCCAACTGATTGCTCCACCATTAAGCATGAAAGTGTATCCACTGGTGGATCTTCTACTGTCAATGTCCACTGCCCAATCAGAATCAACATATCCCTGAATGCAAAGAGCCCTTTGTGATGCAACCATATTGCCATGGTAACACAAAGCATAATCTGAAGTACCCTCCAAATACCCGAACACTCTCTTTATAGCATCCCAATGTGATCTCCTTGGATTTTCCATGAAACGGCTTAGAACTCCCATTGCTTGGGCAATGTCTGGTCTTGTGCAGATCATAACATACATCAAACTGCCTACTGTACTTGCATAAGGCACACTGGTCATGTCCTCCATCTCAATAGTAGACTTTGGACAGTCTTCAGTAGATAGTTTCAATCCTTGCATGATTGGAACAACTAGCTACTTGCAATCAGTCATGCTAAACCTCTCTAGAATGGTTTTCACATACTTACTCTGACTGAGCCAAAGCTTTCTACTTGTTCTATCCCTGGTTATCTCCATTCTAAGAATGTACCTTGCTGCTCCAAGATCTTTCATTTTGAACTTAGTAGACAACTAAGTTTTAAGATCAGTATTCATTGCCTTGCTATTACCAATGAATAACATGTCATCCACATACAGAGTAATAATAAGCACACGATCATTCTCACATTTATAATAAATACAATGATCATATTTTGATCTAACAAACCCAATTGACAACACAAATGTGTCAAATTTTTGGTACCACATTCTAGGAGATTGCTTTAGACCATAGAGAGATTTATTTAACTTGCGAACCAAATTTTGTTTACCTCTTTCAACAAAATGCTCAGGCTAGGACATGTAGATTTCTTCTTCTAGCTCACCATGGAGAAGTGTTGTCTTCACATCCATCTGCTCAATTTCATAGTCATACACAGCTACCAATGACAACAAAAATCTGATGGATGTCAGCTTTGCTACAAGAGAAAAGATCTCTCCATAATCAATTCCCTCAACTTGGGAAAAACCCTTTGCAACCAATCATGCCTTATACTTCTCCACACTGCCATCAGGCCCTGTCTTCCTTTTAAATATCCACTTGCATCCAACAGGCTTTCGCCCTTTAGGTAGTGGTACCAACTTCCAGGTATCATTCTTTTTCAAGGAATCCATCTCCTCATTCATGGCTTCCAGCCAAGACTTTGAATCAACCATGTTGATTGCTTCTTTCATAGTCCTAGGCTCATTAGTGTTGGTAATTAAGGCATAAGCACAATTTGAATCTAACATAGAGAAACCATACCTTTCTAGTTGCCTTCTTTCTCATGTAGATCTCCTTAGAGGCTGAGGTTCTTCATCATCAAAACTTTTAGAGCTGCTTGAGCTCTCCTCAATCTCAGGTACACCATGCAGCTCTTCCCTTTCTGGAGTTTGGGGAATTTCAACTGCATCCTTCTTCTTGTCACTCTGATTTGTCTCAGGCTGTTGATCACTTACTAGAGGTTTTAGCTCATGAAATATCATGCTTCTACTATACAAAACCTTCTCAGTAATAGGGTTCCAAAGCTTGTATCCTTTCACACCAACTCCATAGCTGATGAGAACATATTTCATAGCCTTGTTATCCAACTTAGATCTCTTTTCATTCAGCACATGAACATATGCCTCACAACCAAAGACCCGAACATGCCTTAATGAGGGTTTCTTACCTGACCATGCCTCCAAAGGTGTCATGTCAACAAGAGCTAAATAAGGAGATCTATTAACCAAATAACATGTTATAGCAACAGCCTTAGCCCATAAATTTTGCTCTAGACCACCACCACTCAGCATACTCCTTGCCTTTTCCATCAACGTTCTGTTCAACCTCTCAGCAACTCCATTTTGCTATGGAGTGTAGGGGGTTGTTTTATTCCTTTTAATTCCATGATCAGTGTAGTACCTTTCAAAATCTGCAGAACAAAACTCACCTCCATTTTCTGTCCTTAAACACTTTATTTTCCTTCCAGTCTGATTTTCTATCAAAGATTTGAACTCTTTAAACCGACTGAACACTTCTAATTTACTTTTAAGAAAGTATACAAATGCCCTTCTCAAACAGTCATCAATAAAAGAGACATAATATCTAGACTTTGATAATGAAGGAACATCAACTAGACCAAACACATCAGAATGAACATAATCCAGTATACCAGAAGATTTGTGAGGACTGAAGGAGAAAGCAACACGGTGTTGCTTTCCATAGATACAAAGTTCACAGAAATCGAACTCAAGGTTACAATCATCAAGCCCTTCTACAAGATTTTTGTTCTTCAAGGTTTTTAAGCCTTTCTCACCTATGTGACTAGGTCTATGATGCCATAACATAGTCTTCTCTACTGGGAGTTTTACCTCCAAAGCATTTGCAGATAATGAAGAGTCTTCATCTTTCACTATAGGTGCAGAATTACATGACTTTACAGAGGCACTGTTACAAAGAACAGGTCATGCATCTAGCTTGTACAGAGTGTCAGTACGAACACCCTTAGCTAACACCATTGCACCTCTAGCCATTTTACATCCCTTACTAGAAAAAGAAACTTCTACACCAGCATCATTTAACTTACTAACAAAAAGAAGATTTCGAGCCAAACCTGGGATGTGAAGAACACCACCAATTCCTTTGACTCTCCCATCAGGAAACTGAATTTTGACCCTTCCTCTGCCAACAATCTCCATTGTTGAATCACTTGCCAAGTATACCTTTTCACCATCATACTTCTCATACTTTGAGAACCAATCTCTATTGGATGTCATGTGAAAAGAGGCACCTGAATCAACTAACCAAACATCATCTGATGCCTGAGTTGTCAAGGCTACTGCAATGAAGGCATCTGCATCACTTTGAAAAGATTCATTGTCAGAAGCATTCTTCTTCTTCTTCTTCTCCTTGTAGTCCTTCCTGATATGACCAGGTTGCCCATAGTTTCAGCACTTTACCTTGGACTTTTTACCAGGAGACTTTGATCTCCCTTTAGACTTGGATTTCAATTTGTTGTCTTTCTTCTTGCCTTTCTCCTTTGTTCTACCTCGAACAGAAAGAGAATCTTTGGCCATCTCAGAAGATTTCCTTTGCATTTCTTCAGATAGAAGCGAAGCAACCACATCATCAGTCTTGAAAGCAGTGGTTGTGCTTCCAATAGCCATCACAAGATGATCCCAGCTGTCAGGTAACAAACACAATAGGAGCATGCAATGATCCTCCTCCTCAATTTTTACACCTACAGATGCCAGCTGAGTAACACTCATATTAAATGAGTTCAGATGATTTGCAACAAATGCACCTTTGTCCATCTTCTTTCTTAGGAATTACTTGTTTACCAGGGAATTTCCTTGATAAATATCACCAAGCTTCTTCCATAAAGCAGTTGCAGATGGTTCCTCGTGAACATTTAGGAGCACAGAATCAGCTAGACTCAGTCTTATCAATCCTCTTGCTTTCCTATCAGCAAGATCCCAAGCTTTTTGGGTTGTAGTTTGTGGCTTAGTTCTAGACACTGCAATCCAGAGGTCTTTATCCACAAGCAAGTCTTCTATCTTGAGTTTCCATAACTCAAAGTTGCTGCCATTAAACTTCTCAATATCTATTCTACCAAATGTACTTGCCATCTCACAACAGAAAAAAGTTTAACAATGCAAATCTCCAACTGAAATAGTATTAGTGCAAAGAACTAATTTTCCATAGCAAGGATAACACGAACTAGCCAAGATCTGATACCACTTTGAAGGGAAAAGAATGCAGATCTATTGACCCAACAGTGCAGAATACATTCCCTTAACACCTTTACTACAGGGGAGAGAAGCAAAAATGAAAACCTAACAGTTTCTAAAACCTATAGAGATGCATACAAACATGGCAATGAGAAACCAGAAAGATAAGCAAACAAAGATGACACAGTATTTACGTGGGGAAACCTTTTCAGGTAAAAAACCCACCACACAAAGTCAAATCTATTGTATTACAGTAATGAATCAATTACATACAATATCCAGACTTCTTTGTTCATCTCACAATCACCCAGAGAGATTCAGATTCACTGTTACAATGTTTTTACAACATACAGTTCAAAACCCTCCTCAAGAACTCACGTCCTTTTGTTCTTTAGCAAGCAACTTCAAACTTGCTTTGTAACTTATGACTCAACTCTTGACTTCTAACTTATGAAAAATAACACATCTCTCATCCATATGTAGCCGACTTAGAAGAGCAATGAAGTCCATCCTCAAATCACGCACCTAGTCAGATCTGATAGATCTCCCTGCAACGAGCCATCCATGCATTCAATGCCATCACGAAAATGGTTGAGCTCACCATCCTTCATTGAAAAATGCAACTTCCACAATAACTATCTTTGTATCTGTCCAATCACTATTCAACCAGGTGCCATGCGTCCAAGACCGATCAGTAATCGTAGCTGATAGAGCAACCAAAATGGTCAAACAGACATCGCGCGCAACCAAGACTTCAAGTCATTTCTACCACTACCAGAGTCAGATTCAGAATAGGACTCCACCGAAAATACACACTGTCGGAGTCAGAGTCGGAGTCGAAGATGGAACTAGAGTCAAAACATGACTCAACCAAAATTGCAGGTTCAAGAACCATTTTGGTTCCGTGTCCGCCCACGGCAAAAAGGAACTCATTAGAAATAGTTCTGACCGAGTAAAGTCAAACTAGGGTCAAACCAAGACGGGAACACAAAAGATCAGAGTCGGAGTCGGGGACAGAACAGGAACAAAAATAGGACTTTACCAAAATTCCAAGATCAGGAACCAATACGGTTCCGGTTCTGCCTCCACCAACTGCAAGAAACAACAATCCAGAACCAGGACAAGGCAGAGGAAAACACCCCGAGGAGAATCTAAACATCCAGAAGAACCAGATCACAAAAGTAGGAGTCAGACCTGGAGTTGGAACAGATGCTGAAACAAGAACCTGGCAAACGGGCATTACCAACTTCCAAAACTGGTTCCGCCTCCGCCAGAACCTGCGAAGCGAGAAACAACAAATGGTAGGAAGCGGAGTCGGAGCAAGAATGAAAACTGAAACTCAGAACTTAGGCAAACAGAACAATGCCAAGTTCCATCCTAGTTCCACCTCTGCCAGAGACTTGAAACTTAGGCAAAACAAACAATGCCAAGTTCCATCCTGGTTCCACCTCTACCAGAACTTTGCAAACAATAGAAAATCACCAAGGCATGAAAACGAGGACTTCAAGCTGGAAGTTGAGACATAATTTCTCAACACTATCAAGATCCCAATCCAAGTAGGGTCAGCTACTATGAAAACCACATGTTAGGTCCTCGACCTTGATTTTCCCTACAACATCCTCCTAGGATGCCCATGTATCATTGGAATGAAGGTGGTCGCCTCAACATTTCATGAATCTGCAAATTTTTCAAACCAAAATTAGGAGGTCACAATACATGGTGATCCACAACCATTTTCCTATTGCAAAAACTTGGAAGCCATGTTTTACAAAATTCCCCAAGTGCCAAAAGATAATGAAGGCCCCTCCACTCCCTATGTGGATCCACCTAACCTTGCCTCCACTTCTGCAATAGAGACACCTTCCATCCCTAACATATCTGACATCAAGCTCATGATCCAAGACAATGGGTGTGGAGATTACAGAATGAGAAAAAATGCCTTTGTTGCAGGAGAGTCACCTCAATCTCCTAGGTCACATGGATGACCTCAATCAGTTGGAACACTTGTCCACACTTTTAGGGCAGACCCTTCTATATTTCATTGTTGCGGGGATCTAAGTCAAGAAAATGTGGATGAAAAAGATATTTCAAGCACACTATACCAAGATGAAAGGCCCACACCCACCCTACCCATGGATAAAGCTAGCAAAGGACTAAAAATGATACTTGGTATGGGCTAAAACAAAAATGAAAGCCTTGGAAGGAATAGTGATGAACGACTGGAGCCCATCATTGTAGAAAGACGAATGAGAAATATTGGCCTTGGATGTACCCCTTCGAGTATAACCATACATGGCAGAGGTACCCTATTAGAGCAGTCAGGTCTACCCCTCAATTATCAGAAGCCTTCCTTCATCTACCTATATCAATAGGTCTTCCATTAGATAACTTCACCTTCAATATCACCAAAGTCTATAGTAGTATTAGTGATGATGAGGATACCATAGTAGGCCTTTGCATGATATTTGAAGGCTCCTCCTTACTCATGATTAGTACACCATCTTTCGAGTTAGACCACCAACCCCACAAGATAAATCTAGTCTACCCACAACTCATCGATTACAACCAATGAGGACCACCGGTTTTAGACACATTCAAAAATGATGAGGCACTCAGAATTCATTGGACTAAGGGATATAGTACCATGCAGAGTGTTGGTGTTTAAAATAACAACCCAAATAGAGTTTGAAACTCTCTAAGAGGTAGCCAACCTCTATATTAAATAACAACAAAGGCTAGTGGCCAATTGGCAAGATTCAATCAAAACATGACATCTCCTACACTTCTGGCTCTACAAGACCAAGGTGGGTAAACCTATACAATGTTTAAAACTTAATTCAACCATACACACTGCCATTTCTTTTTATAGCAGATAATTCCCAATGAAAACACACGAAGGGAAGCATTGACAACCTCAAACTTGGCTAAATTCTAAGTAACTCAACCCTCTCTCAGCCATTGGAAAGTAGGACACACAATAAGATAGTAAGATTAAGAATGATTTTGCATTTAAATTTGTTTCTGAGATGCACAAACTAAAAAATAAATCAGTGCCAATTCTAGGCCATTGAGTCAAACACATAAAATGAACTCTCTAGCAAACAGTCTTCAACCAATGGATTTAACTTGCTAATGCTTTGTATCAACTGTTAGTGTCTTGCACCAAGAATCCCTCTCTTATCATCAATTAGATTCTCGTTATCAAATCCCATCTGCACACCTAAAATCACAATCACCTGCTCAAAGCATTTTAACTATTTCTTTGAAACAGAACAATGAATAGATAAAACAACCTCATGAAACTTGAGATGATAAACTCAAAAACAATTTGTATTATTGAATTTATATAACTGAAAGTGTACAAAAATGGAGACAATCTGACGACTTTCATAAATGTGGAAACACCTTCATGATGTTAATTGCATAAATTGGTTGTATTTACTCATGAATTCATAAAATTAAAGCTTATAGACTCAAACAATGACTCAGAAAATAAAAATCTCTATTTACCCAGCCCAACAGGAAAACTCAGAACCCTTTACAAAGAGAGAATAATAGAAGATATAGAAGAAGAAAGGCAAGCAGGAGCAACCCTAAATTTGATCTAGAATTGCCATCTAGAAGCTCCATTTACCATTGATCAACTGAAAAGAATATTTCCTCCTTTCCTTTGCAGCAACAAACTTATTCCCTCAAAAACTACTTCACCTCATCATTGCCCAGTAGCTGAAAACATGTGCCCATGTGGAGAATCTTTAAATTCACCTAGCTGGAAAATATCTCTTCCCGTGGAAAACCTATTTCTACCTTTTATTTGCTGCATTTTAATTCCCAGCACATATTTTCCTTATAAAGTGAATAAATTCACTTCCAGATATCAAAGTCTCACAACTTTAATAAAACTGCTCACAACTCTCCCAACAAATAAAATATTTTGCAAAGTGAATATTTACTCACTTTATGCAATTTCTCCCATGAAAATTTTACTTGTCTTTCTCATTTAAAATACCTCACCCTTTTTAGGAAAGCATTTAACTTTACTCTAAGCACATTTAAGTTTAAATATGCGAGTGAAATGTTTTACAGATCATTTAAATAAATTAAGGGGCCCACCACTTATTTTTTACAATTTCACTTCATACCCCATTTTCACCCACGTGGATAAAAACATACTACCCCCACATTGAATTTTATATAAACAATTCCTGGCAAACAAACAATTTACCCGTGTCTCATATAAATATTTCATATTTGAAATATTTTATATTTTACCTCCTTGGTTGAATTATTCTACCACTTAATAATTTTTTCCCATCTAAAAATAGCAATGGGCCCACCCCATTTTAATCAAACTATGCAACCTTTAAAAAAAAAAAAAAAGAAGCTCCTCCCATGCATTCTCGCACATGTCACAACATTTTCCATGATTTTATATTTCCTTTTGCGAGGCTTGCCAGATTTACCCTAAACTTGTTTTTTGTTTGCTCCTGGTTGCTCGACATTCATGGTGGCCTCCATTTCACTGTGTTCGCGGGTTTTGGTTTGATGCGGGTCTCACTCTTGCTTTGGTGCGGAAGCCTTCTGCTCCATGACTCTCTCATTTGGCACGGGACTCTCTATTGGCCATAGGTTGCCTCACATGTTGGTCGCCCCCTCTGCAATTTCCATTTGCTTGGAAGCTCCCAACGCCTGCTCCCAATGCCTGTTCATTCTTGGTCCTCCATCACAGAGCATGGACCATTCACTTCCTCCATTGCCCAAGGGTTTCCTCTGGCTGATTGTGGGCTGTGTTTTCCCTCTCACCGGACGTGCCACACACTCACTAGCCACATCCACCCAACTAGCGTGTAGGCCTCCCCTACAATAGGTTGCACTCACCACTTCCTCTCTAGTTGTTGCATTGTGCACACTTGTTCCTTGCCTGTTCCTCCACATTCTATGCCAATACCCTCCATCTAATGGCGCCCATGAAAACCTTCAAGCCATGCCATTCACATTTTCTTAAGAGTCTCTATAGCCTTTTTTACAAATTTGAAACAATTTCAAAATACTTTGGGCATCGTGTGCAAGCTATTTGCCATTTCATAATCTTTTCTCCATATTTTCAATAGTGTTCATTCATTTTTTATTGCTTTTGTTTGGAGTTTCTGAAACCTTTTCAATAGTCCATTTCTTGCATATTCTACAATCATGGGATTCCCTCATTGGCGCAAGAAGGAAAGGCAATACCACTACCATTAACATTTGAATTAAAATCTCTAAAGACATCTACAAACACATTTCCTCAAACAATTTTGATACACTTCCCACTGCTTGTGCAAACTATTCTCTTGTCTATTATATCTGCATTTGGAAAACCAATCTATCCCCCCAAAGTGGTTCCAAGTGACATATTGGTTGTAATCTCACATTTTGATATTGAGGGAGAAAAAGAAGAGCCTCTGTCTCAGGTAATTTGTCTCATAATAGTGGCTTTTCTGCTCTTTGCCTCAAGTCACTGCCTTCACAATGGTGATTTATTAGAAGAATTTCATCTATAAATTCAGCTGCTTTCTACGGATGTATACAACCCTGGTGTCTATCTTAAGCTCAGTTGGAATTCCTTCAAAACCTACCCCATAATTGCAAAATGTTGATGTTCACCTTTTCAATTTGATTGAAAAGCACATGCCCTATGCTAGAAAGGAGTTTATATACTCTAACACTTAGGTGTCAAATTCTAGATTTTTCCTTGCATGATGCATTCCAAGCTGGAAATAATTTTAAATAGTCACTGACATAGACCTATACCCCATTCAACCCATTGCAACATTATAACAGTGCAAAGCATGTCGGACCCCATGTGACCTGGCTTCTTTTTTTTTTTGTTTTAAAACAATTTTCACCCTCAAAATCACTTGATGCAACCTCTGAATGCATCTAGAGTTGAAAAAATGAATTGGGTCGCCATTAAAATTTTCTTTCTAGCACATTTGGAAAATGGTCAAAATAGGTCAAGTTGGCTCAGGAATCAATCTAGGAAATTGGTCAAATAAACTTCGAGAGACATTAAAACTTGCAAGCATATAGTCATTTGACCCAAAAGTATAGTGCAAAAGACTACTCATGGAAATAGATAATGAGGAACCGGATATTAATCGACAAAGTTGTCCAGTCAGGATTTTCTGAAACAATAGCTATTCTGAACCAATTGAAACTCATTCAACTACCAATTTGTAAAAATAGAAAATCAACTCCTAACGAGCTACCATCAGACATAGTGGAACATTAAGATACCCTAAGTATGTGTGTAAAAGGAATTTCTTTGAAACATCGTTGATCGAAAGTTATTGATGGTCGAAGTTGCCCACTCAGAAATGCTATTAGGAATGCAACTGCAAAACAGAACAAACTGCATTTGGTTTCGATCTGCTAAAAATAGCAAATCACATCATGGAGTTCTAAAAATTGACACTCAAGATCATTTTGATATGGGGAATATGGAATAGCATGAATATTGTCATGACAGTGAACTGGTTGCGAAAACCAAGCTCAAACAGGAAGTAACTTCACAAAACAAACAGTCTGCAAACAGTAAAATAGTGTGAAAACCCTCCAGTTTCACTTTTCAAAACTCTGTCAAAACATATCATGGGAAGTAAAATTTGACATGCCTACTTACATAGGTCACTTGAGTATGTCTGCAAATGGGTTTTGCATGACAATCAATAGGCTTTAAATTAGAAGCCTCGAAAGCGGGTCAGTTAGGATTGATTCATCAGGTGCACTTCTAAAAGTGCAGAAGCAAAATTTTGAAATAGGCGTCTCTAATTTGCAAAATTTGAGAGTGCCAATAGTGGCTCTAACTAGGGATGTATGCCCTCGATGGGCATACCATGATTCTAGATCTTTGGAGAGTAGACCAAAAACTGAGTCCATCAAGTGTCCTCAAACTATTCATTTATTCAACCTTATTTTCAACTTCATTTGATGACCCCAGGTCACCAAATGAAAAACGGGAATCAACATCTACTTTGTCAAACACAATTTTGTAGAAAGAGCTGATCTCCCTCAACTTATGCTTGCCTTTATCAAACCACAACAACACAGGTGACTGCATCTTTGCAAACAACAATACCAAACTACCCTTGTGAAAATGTGAACTCGCTCTTTGTTTAGCATTGTTATCACATGGAAACCAAACCAAATAGACCACATCACTTCCACTTTCTTCATTCTTTGATTTAGTATTAAATGGCAGTATTTTGAAAATGGGGATCAAGACCATATGAAAGCATAGCTTGATCACAACCATCCACCTGATGAAACATGTCGGTACCCCCTATTAGGCAATCATTCACAACATCATCAAAATTTTCACAATCACTATGCATCTAAAATTCAGGCATACTTTCAAAAATTTGATTATTATGTGGCAACAACTCATCACATAAATGACTTAAATCATTCTCAATCTGAAAATAGCTTGCCTCAGTGTTGTTCGCATCGCCACATTCTATGAAAACCTCTTCCAGCTGACAAAAATAGCACTCACATTCTACCTTGTGGCTAGAACTATTAAACTCAAACTAGTTACTAGTTTGCATATCAAAATTAAAATTATCACAAGAACTTACCAAAAGATCTTGCTCATCATGCAAACCATCTCCAAGTGTATGCAAACAAATACACTCATGCATTAGCACACTTTGTGACTATTCTTCATCATGTTGGTATTGAGAGTCATCAGATATTTCTGACTCATCATCATCTGTAATCATATAGTCATCATCTGAACATAAGGTATCAACCTCTTCAATATCACAAGCTTGCTCAATAAGAAATTCTGGTTCAGAAGCATAATCTGATTTCTAATTGAAATCAACATCTTCATTCTCACTCAAAGACTCGTGTCTAGGTTCAATACTCGACTCATTAGATGTATAAACCTCATGGTCATCTGCTGCCTCAAACTCATCAAAAGAGATTTCAAAACTTCCATCAGTGTCCATATCTTCATACTCATCATATAGTGCATCATCACAATCAACTTTTTGTGTTTCTTCATCCATATCATCATCATCATGATCAATTAGTTCATCATTGGAAAGAGAATCAGATTCACTTCCATCATACCTTGCATCTTGAAGGTCATCACCACTATCAAAGTCAATAGGGGCCATACACAACAATTGAGAGTTATCATCATGTGCACATTTCTGATATCCTGTGGTTAACATATCTGGAATTTGTTCGCAATTCAATAGATCATTGTTTTGGTCTATTGTTTCAACCACTTCCTCTTCTTTACCTTCACTTGAATCGGATGCAATATCAAATTACAAATCAGGGCATATCAAAGGATTCTCATCTTCAAACTCTGAGAATTCAATGGGTTGATTATAAAATGGATCTCCCCAATCATAGGAGGTAGAATTGTTGACAAAATTATCACAAGAAAAGTCATAACCACTCCTAGTGAATAAACTGTCCACTTCTCCCTTCTTAGTTCTTTTGGGTTGTCATAATAGCAATCCATATCAATTTGCATTTCAACATTAGATTGGATATCATCACTAAACTTGTCACTTGCATCCTCTTGAGGATAATCATAAACATCTTCTTTATCAAGTTGAAAACCAAAAATGGTCTCCTAATTGCAACTACTTGTGGCTTGTCTTTCAAAATGAAATTCATCACACACTCTATCACTTGCAGCTGATGAACTTATGTTCTCAAGAGTATTTCCTAAATTAGCAAACCCTCTTGTCTCACTATGCAGACTTGTGTCAAAGCTACACTCAACACTTGTAGGCTTGACATAATCACATGTATCATCATATTACTGATCACTTATCTCTTCTTCAAAGAGTAAATCCAACTCATATTCTTCTTTAGGTTCTTGGCTCGAAAGACTCAATTGCTGATTTTTCAGTTGGGTACATTTCTTCTATAAGTTGTTCATTAACAACTTCCTCATCATCTAATGATGTATTATTCTCACCTTCTACCTTCTCAAGTATGCACTTGTTTGAAAACATCTGATCATTTTCATTCACACAACTGTTGATTCCATCAACATGTTTTCCCATGACTAAAGACAACAATCTTTGCACATACTCATTCCTCTGTTTCTCCAAATTATCCAAAACTGTGTATGCCATTTGCATGCTCAGTATTTCAAAATATTTTAATAATATACTAGATCCTTCTTCATAAGCTTCAAAATGCATATGGATACAATCAGAAGTGCTAGGTCTGAAATTTTCTGGGATTAGTGAAAGAGCAACAACAAATCTATGACTAAAATCAACACTTGACTCTTAATTTTGTTTCTTGATCTACTATAACCTCATGACAAGGTCTGAGAGATCTCTTGCAAATTCTTCCCTATAAACAACCTTTAATTTATCCCTACAATGAAATGACTTTTCATGAAAGCTTAAATACCAATCCCAAGCTCGTGCTTCAAGAGATCTGACAAAAAAACTCATCCGCATATCCTGATCTCTGAATGAATTTTTCTCTATGAAGCTGGAAAAAATTTGAACACGTGCATCTCCTTCACATACGGTATACCCATCAAATCCAAGCATCTCCTTATAAACTTGAGCTAACATACTTTCAGTTTCATAATCAACCCATGAAAAATCTAACTGAGAATACAATGGATCAAAGGAATTGACAATGGGTGCAATGACTTCACAAGTAGACACAATTTGATGGTCTCTTGACTAGGCTTGTTGAAACAGCTAGTATCCTTCATCCATTTATTTAAGTCCTCTTTCAAATACATCATTCCATTCAGGATTGAACCTAGGCTTATTAACTCTTGGGTTCTTACACTTTGGGGTATTAGATGCTTGACGATTATTATACTCTTGACACTTCTTAAAAAGATGAATCAAAGTATTCATTGGTATAGCTACTTTACATCGGTGATCCATGGATATTACAAATTAATGCTCACTAATTGTGCATAATTACAAGCCTGACCACATGGTGGGCAACAGGGATAATTACTCACATAATTACAACTTGGGCTTGAAAATTACAACAATACAAATGAATGGAAACCCCTAAGATACACAAATGAATTTTAACCATCCAAACTAGCAGATATTTGAGCACTAAGCATAATCTTTCAATGGAACTATAATTGCATTCAATAGATCCAACAAATAAAAGTGTGCAAACTTAATTTATTGTTCTTTCCCTTTGTCAGTGCTAACTCACTGAAAAGAGAAATGAATTTTATTTTAAGAAGTTCAAATATGGTTTTCATACACAAGTTCTTGAAAACCAAGAGTGAGAATACCTAGAAACTTTGCAGTTGTTGCAAATTGTCAACCTAACTGGTAATATTTGTAGATCTGGAACATTCTTAAAAATTTTAACAAGTTTTATTAACAGAGTCGCCACCTCTTTTCATAGAGGACAGAAATTCAAGCAGTATGAATTTTTTTTATAGTTAAACTTATTTCTGAGTTCCTTTCCACCAGCAGAGCACCACAAATTACAAAACTATCCAGGTTCACTGCAACACTTTCTTCTCCAGGGTTAAAATCCTTCAAACTTGAAAAAATTTAGAATGACAAATAATTTGACTCTATGCACAAACTCTTAAGGCCAGATTTTGCAATTAGAATTTTCTCAAATTCTCCCCAGCAAAGTCACCATTTTGTTGGTGTTTAAAATAACAAGCCATCTAGACTTTGAAAATCTCTAAGAGGTAGACAACCTCTATATTAAAGAACAACAAAGGCTAGTGGCCACCTGACAAGATTCAGTCAAAAACTGACATCTCCTACACTTCTCGCTCTGTAGGACCAAGGTGGGTAAACCTATACAATGTTTAAAATTTAATTCAACCACACACACTGACATTGCTTTTTATAGCAGATAATTCCCAATGAAAACACACTAAGGGAAGCATTGACAACCTCAAACTTGGCTAAATTCTCAGTAACTCAACCCTCTCTCAGCCATTGGAAAGTAGGACACACAATAACATAGTAAGATTAAAAATGATTTTGCATTTAAATTTGTTTCTGAGATGCACAAACTGAAAAATAGATCAGTGCCAGTTCTGGGCCATGGAGTCAAACACATAAAATGAATTCTCCAGCAAATAGTCTTCAACCAGTGGATTTAACTTGCTAATTATTTCCATCAACTATTAGTGTCTTTCACCAACAATCCATCTCTTATCATCAATCAGATTCTCATTATTAAATCCCATCTACACACCAGAAATCCCAATCACCTGCTCAAAGCATTTTAACCATTTCTTTGAAATAGAACAATGAATAGATAAAACAACCCAATGAAACTTGAGATGATAAACTCAAAGACACTTTGTATTATTGAATTTATATAACTGAAAGTGTACAAAAATGGAGACAATCTGATGACTTTAATGAATGTGGAAACACTTTCATGATGTTAATTGCATAAATTAGTTGTATTTATTCATGAATTCATAAAATTAAAGCTTATAGACTCAAACAATGATTCAGAAAATACAAATCTCTATTTACCCAGCCCAATAGGAAAACTCAAAACCCTTTACAAAGAGAGAATAATAGAAGATATAGAAGAAGAAAGGAAAGAAAGAGCAGCCCTAAATTCGATTTGGAATTGCCATCTGGAAGCTCCATTTACCATTGATCAGCTCAAAAGAATATTTCCTCCTTCTTTCCTTTGCAGCAACAAACTTATTCCCTCAAAAACTACTTCACCTCATAATTGCCTAGTAACTGAAAATATTTGCCCATGTGTAGAATCTTTAAATTCATCCAGCTGGAAAATATCTCTTCCCGTGCAAAACCTGTTTCTACCTTTTATTTGCTGTAGTTTAATTCCCAGCACATATTTTCCTTATAAAGTGAATAAATTCACTTCTAGATATGAAAGTCTCACGACTTTAATAAATTGCTCACAACTCTTCCAACAAATAAAATATTTTGCAAAGTGAATATTTACTCACTTTATGCAATTTCTCCCGTGAAAAGTTTACTTGTCTTTGTCATTTAAAATGCCTCACCCTTTTTAGGAAAGCATTTAACTTTACTCTAAGCACATTTGAATTTAAATATACCGAGTGAAATTTTTTACAGATCATTTAAATAAATTAAGGGGCCCACCACTGATTTTTACAATTTCACTTCATACCCCATTTTCACCCATGTGGATAAAAACATACTACCCCCACATTGAATTTTATAAAAATAATTCCTAGCAAACAAACAATTTACCCGTGTCTCATTTAAATATTTCATATTTGAAATATTTAATAGTTTATCTCCTCGGGTGAATTATTTTACCACTTAATAATATTTTTCGTTATAAAAATAGCAATGGGCCCACCCCGTTTTAATCAAACTATGCAACCTTTAAAAAAAAATTAAAATGGGCTCCTCTCGTGTGTTCTTGCACATGTTGTGACATTTTCCATGATGTCATCTTTGCTTTTGCGAGGCTTGCGAGATTTACCCTAAAATTTTTTTTTGTTTGCTCCCGATTGCTCGACATTCATGGCGACCTCCATTTCACTGTGTTTGCGGGTTTTGGTTTGATGCAGGCCTCACTCTTGCTTTGGTGCGCAAACCTTTTGCTCCATGACTCTCTCCTCTAGTGGGGGCTTCTCTATTGGCTGTGGGTTTCCTGACATGGTGGTCGGCCCCCTCTGCAATTTCCATTTGCTTGGAAGCTCCCAATGCCTACTAATTCCTAGTCCTCCATCACATGGCGTGGATCATTCACTTCCTCCATTGCCCGCAGGTTTCCTCTGGCTGACTGTGAGTTGTGTCTTCCTTCTCATCGGACATGCCACACACTTACTGGCCACATCCACCCAACCAGCGTGTAGGCCTCCCTTGCAACAGGCCACACCCATCACTTCCTCTCTAGTTGTTGCATTTTGCGCGCCTGTTCATCGCTTGTTCCTCCATATTCTATGCCAATACCCTCCATCTGATGGCACCCATGAAAACCTTCAAGCCTCACCATTCACATTTTCTTAAGAGTCTCTATAGCCTTTTTTACATATTTGAAACAATTTCAAAATACTTTGGGCATCACGTGCAAGTTGTTTGCCATTTCATAATCTTTTTCCATACTTTCAATAGTGTTCATTCATTTTTTATTGCTTTTGTTTGGAGTTTTTGAAACCTTTTCAACAGTCCATTTCATGCATATTCTACAATCACGGGATTCCCTCATTAGCACAAGCAGGAAACGTAATACCACTGCCATTAACATTTGAATTAAAATCTCTAAAGACATCTACAAATGCATTTCCTCAAACAATTTTGATACATTTCCCACTGCTGGTGCAAACTATTTTCCTATCTATTATATTTGCATATGGAAAAGCAATCTATCCCCTGAAAGTGGTTCCAAGTGACATATTGGTTATAATCTCACATTTGATATTGAGGGAGAAAAAGAAGAGCCTATGTCTTAGGTAATTTTTCTCATAATAGTGGATTTTCTCCTCATTGCCTCAAGTCACTGCCTTCACAATGGTGATGTAATAAAATAATTTCATCTATAAATTCAGCTGCTTTTTAAGGATGTATACAACCCTGGTGTCTATCTTAAGCTTAGTTGGAACTCCTTCCAAACCTGCCCCGTAACTCCAAAATGTTGATGTTCACCTTTTCAATTTGATTCAGAAGCACATGCCCTATGCTAGAAAGGACTTTATATATTCTAACACTTGGGTGTCAAATTCAAGAGTTTTCCTTGCATGATGCATTTCAAGCTAGAAATCATTTGAAATAATCACTGACATAGACCTATACCTCATTCAACCCATTGCAACATTATAACAGTGCAAAGCATGTTGGGCTCATTATGACCCGACTAATTTTTTTTTGTTTAAAAATATTTTTTTTCCCTCAAAATGACTTGATCCAATCTCTAAATGCATCTGGAGTTGAAAAAATGAACTGGGTCGCCATTAAAATTTGCTTTCTAGCACATTTGGAAAATGGTCAAAACAAGTCAAGTTGGCTCAGGAATGAATCTGGGAAACTGGTCAAATGACCTTCGGGAGACATTAAAACTTGCAAGCATATAGTCATTTGACCCAAAAGTATAGTGAAAAATACTGCTCACATAAATAGATTATGAGGAACCGGATATTAATCGGCAAAGTTGTCCAGTCAGGCTTTTCTGAAACAATAGCTATTCTAAACCAATTGAAACTCATTCAACTGCCAATTTGTAAAAATAGCAAATCAACTCCTAACAAGTTTCCATCAGACATAGTGGAACATTAAGATACCCTGAGCACATGTGCAAAAGTAATTTCTTTGAAACATTGTTGATTAAAAATTATTGATAGTCAAAGTTGGCCACTCAGAAATGTTGTCAGGAATGCAGCTACAAAATAGAACAAACTGCATGTGGTTTTGATCTGCTAAGAATAGCAAATCAGATCATGGGGTTCTGAAAACTGACACCTGGGATCATTTTGATATGGGAATATGGAACAACATGAATATTGTCATGATAGTGAACTGGTTGCAAAAACAAAGCTCAAACAGGAAGCAACTTCATAAAACAAACAGTCTACAAACAACAGAATAGTGTGAAAACCCTCCAGCTTCACGTTTTGAAACTCTCTCAAAACATATCATGGGAAAGTAAAATTTGACATGACTATTTACATAGGTCACTTGATTATTTCTACAAATGGGTTTTGCACAACAATCAATAGGCTTTAAATTATAAGCCTCCAAAGCGGGTCAGTTAGGATTGATTCATCAGGTGCACTTCTGAAAGTGGACAGGCAAAATTTTGAAATAGGCATCTCTAATTTGCAAAATTTGAGAGTGACAACAAGGAGATCATAAATTTGGGTTCGACATCACACTGTACACACATGCCTATTATGGGGAGATGATTGAGTCCTTCAGTTGTAAAATCAAAAAGAATGAGAATAAGCTCAAGGTCATTGAGTGAAAACCACACTGTCGCACTCTCTAACCAAAGAATAGTAAAAATAAAGGACGTATCCAATGGTGAAAACCTCTCCGAGGCACCAGAGGATGAAGGATTCAATCTCCCCCTATTGCAGTTCATCAGGAAAAATTGGCAGTCTTAGTAGAACATTGAAATCCTGTCAACCTGGGAACGAAAGAGCTACCACACATCACTTTCTACGCTGAGTCACTTCTATCAGAAGAAAAATAACTCTTAGTGGCATTTCTAAGAGAAAGAAAGGTGAACTTCACATGGACCTATGTCGACATGCCAGGTATTGATCTAGAAGTTGTGGTTCATCATTTAGTTGTCTAACTAGGGGCAAAGCCAGTAAGATAGAAGTTGAGAAAGATACACCCTCAAATAGCCTTGCTATTCAAGGTGGAATTACAAAAAATCTTGGATGTTAGTTTTATACACCCAATTGATTATCCAAAATGGGTGTGAAATCTTGTGCTAGTTTCAAAACCGAATGGGGGCATCCATATCTACACTAATTTTAGAGACCTAAACAAAGCGTGTCCTAAGGATGAATTTCCACTACCCAACATTGATATGATAGTGGACATGACGATCGAACATGAGATGCTATCACTAATGGATGGATTCTCATGCTACAACCACATTATGATAGCAAAGGAAGACCAACATAAGACGGTGTTTACATGTCCATGGGGCACCTACTACTGGAACATGATGCCATTTGGGCTAAATAATGTGGGAGCGACATATCAAATGGCCATGACACTAATTTTTCATGACATGATTCATAAAACTGTGGAAAATTATATGGATGATATATTGGCCAATTCAAGGAAAATACAAGATCATATAGTAGCTCTAAGTGTCATCTTTGATAGATTGGATAAATACAAGGTTAGACTCAACCCCAAGAAATACGTCTTTGGGATACCATCAAGAAAACTCCTGGGATATATAGTATCAATGAGAGGTATAGAAGTGGATCCCGCCAAAGTTGAGGTGATCCTCGAAATGGAAGAACCCAAGAAACTAAAGCAGCTAAGAGGCCTACAAGGTAGGCTCTAGTCCATCTGTAGGTTCATCATGCAGCTGGTTGATAAACATATCTCATACTCTCATCTACTCCACAAGGGAGTAACATACAAGTGGGATGACAAATTGTAATGATAGATCAAATATTCTACAAAACAAGATTGTTAGTCTAATAAAATGCATATATAAAATATTATCTAACAACCAATGGAATGCAAAGGAGAAATAGTGAGAAAAGGAATGAGACTTGAACAGTCTCACCCCTTTCTCTCCTCCATGGCTCATTTCCATTGTACCTCCTAACTTGTTTGTGATAAATGGATGCCCTCAGATTGTATGTGTGAGCAAACTATGAAAGTATAGACCTAAACAAGATTTGAAGGATTTATTTTAAATGAATTATGAAAAATAGAATAAAACCCTAAATGCAAGTATTCAACTCTATTTGCCTAGAATGCAAGAAGTCTGAAAAGATTTTAAGAAAATTTAGATTAAGATCTAGATCCTTGAAATGAGAGCAAAATTGTCATTTTATAGAAAATGCAATTTCACACAGACGGATGAGATGAGAGATTGAGAAAATGCCCTAGAATCAATGGTTAAGATTCAAAATGGCAACTCTCAATTAGGGTTAGGGAAAAATACCCACATGTGTGAATGAGATTTAATTAAATAAATTAAATAAAGACTAAATGTGATAGTTGAGATGAAATTAGTAAAAATCAGAAGATAAGAAGGTGGGATTTTTAGAAAATCAGTAATTTTAGAAATTACTTGATTTGTAGGAGAATGTTTCCATTTCGAATTAAATTAATTCAAAATAGGGATTTTGTGAGATAAGCTGTAATTGAGTTTTGAAATTAATTACTAAATGAAGAATTAGTTAACCATGTGAGATATTTTTAAATGATTTGTTTTTATTTAAAAATATAGAAGTGTCACATGCAATAATTAAATAATTAAAATAATTATTTAATTTAGAAGAAGTAGTTAATTAATTAAATAAATCATCAAATCTATTTAATTAAGAGGATTTAGGAATTAGTGACATATTAAATCAATATATTTTAAATATATTTATTTAATAATCAGGAGGATATTAATGATAAGGATTAATTAAATAAATAAGACTTTATTTAATTGTAAGAAGACTTTGATAATTAGCGACATATTAAATAAATAAATAAGATTTATTTATTTAATAATCATGAAGAATAAGAGATTATGAATTAATTAAATAATTATAAATTATTTAATTAATAGTTGAATGTGGGTTAGAATCATAATTAAAATGCCATAATTATGCTAGGACGAAAGATGATAAAATAGTGGTCGTAGGCCTAAGTCATTTTTAGGTGTCTACATTTGCCCCTGTTTGTCATAATGCAACTTGTCGCATTGTGGCAAAGAAAGCAAGTCCAAAATATGCCCCAATGAAGGTAGGATGAGGAAGAATGATGAGGGGGTAGTGTTATGCCCCCTTGAGAGGACAGTTGGGTTCCGCGAATATGAGTGGGCTCTTGAAATAGGTTAAAGGACTAGATGATGAAAGAAAAAAGTATAAAGAAAAGATAGATAATGATATAGATTAGAAGAAATGTTAGAGAGAAAAAGATGAATGTTAGGATAGAAGACATGGATGCCGATATGGGGAAGGAGATGCAAGTTAATGTGGAAAAGGAAATGTAAGTGAGAATCCTTCAATATTTGCCAAGGTACTAATAAGTGTTGCTCGAATCATCATTGGGTGGTAAAAATGACATAAATGGACAACAAACACCAGGGTATGACATAGACCAAGGTGTGCAAGGTCATCCACTTGAAAAACAGACAATCATAGACAAGGAATGTCCTAACTCATACTAGAGGCCCATTTGCCCCAGTCTTTCTGTCAAGACAATCCATAGACATCAGTCAAAGAAAAACATAATAGGTCATGAGACATCATTGCACCTCTAAATCCTTCATGGGACATCCTTGAGGTAGCTAGTAACATGACAAAAAGACAAGTAAATAAAAAGATAAGACAAAATAGCCAAAAATTAACAGCCATTTAATTGTATTGCCAATGTTTGTTTGCCGAAGATTAATTGTTTGATAGGTTGATAGTTTTGATGGTTTGACAGTGCCTAAAGTCAGGAAGGACAAATCCTAAAAAGGCAAAGATTTTGACAAGGTCCAAATCCAAGAAGGACACATCTTGAATGGGACCAAAAAGTGATGAGATTGACATTTTGACTAATGTTTTTGCAAGCTGACTGATTTTGACTGTATGATTGGCTGGCTTAAGTTCTCTAATTTTGACCAATTTTAACCTTGATGTTTTGAATGACTATTTTGATAGACGCAACAATGTTTGACTCATGATTTTATTTTATCAAGCCTAAAGGGACTGACCTAATGTCTCGAGGATTCAAAGATGAACCTTGCCTATGTAGCAAATGGGTATAGACAGCATAGTTTGGACCAAGATAAAAGATTGACTGACGTGATTGACTTTGACTCTATTTCTGGGATTTTGACACTGATTTGGATGTTTTTGTATTTTCTCAAGACATTTTCATATTTTTAGGTCTTTTTTCAGGACTTTTTCACATTTTTAGGATTTTTTTAGGACTTTTTCAGATTTTTATGACTTTTTGATATTTTATGATAATTGTGACAAATGCATGTGAATGATGCCGATGCACATGAATCCAAGGAAACCCATGATTTTTCTACTAGTCAAGCTAGATACTAATTGACGGGTGACAATGACAATGACAACATTGTTTGATGTGGGAAGGACACATCCCGAAACAACGTGAAGATGACAATGATATGACAAGAGGATAAAAGTCTGCAGTAGGGCCCGGGACAAAGTCAAGGAATGTTTTGGATAATGTGCTAGGGTGCCATATTGTTGCATTTGAAATGACTTGATGAGGACTGGATAGAATGATGAGGAATTTGTAAACCATTGACAGGGGAAACCAAGATGGGTGAGAGGCATAAAAGGACAATGGATGGTCTTGGTAAAAGATAGGAAACCTGGATGGCTTATGTCATAGAGATAAAGTATGATCTCCAAGGATGATGTCACATAGTGAAAAGGAGTTTATGAAGGTAATGACATGATACTTTGTGACTAGTGTATGACCAAAAATTTTTCCAAAGCATGATTTGTGTTTGTACCTTAGTCTTTGTCAAGATCAAAATAGGTGGGAAAATGGATGGATGGAAATGTCATGTGAAGGGAATGGGAGATGAGATGACTTGCCCCCAAGTGCAATGGTACACATAGATGATCTATTCACATGATGCCTATTTTCCAGGTTTTCATCATGGTACTTATCCAAAGCGCTTGTTTGCCAAGTTTTCACAATTGGATGAAAGTTTTCTCTTTACTATTTTCTTGATTTATTTATTTAATTTTTTTGTGTCACCAAGATGCATGTTTGCCAAGTTTTCATCAAGGGATGATTTTTTCTATTTTTCCTTTTTTTTTTGTATATTTTTCGGATAGCCTTGATGCTTTATATAACCACTGACTATGTTGAAGCCTTTGATGATGCCAATGTAAAGATTGGTGCCATGACATGCCAACAATGACCTTTCTGAAGTATTTGTCTTGTTAGAATGATAGCGCTTGCATACACCTGATTGATGTCATTGTAATCTTTGTTGATACTAGAGTTAGCTTTATCAGAATACGCACATCACAATAGAATGCCATGAGAGTCCTTGTGGTAGAGATTTGTTGCCAAGATGTGATGGATTTTTGACATGGGATGTTTGGACTTTAAGGAGGATGTAAGATTATGATGGATGATGGTGGACATGGATGGGTTGGTTGGATGTTTAGATGTAGCTGTTTTTATTCTCCAAACTTTGGGTGTTGGGTTAGGATGTTGTTTGGAACCAACATTTTCATATGTCTTTCTTGATGGCCATTTTGACGGAGGTGGACATGTATTGTATGTGGGAGTCCTCTTATGCTGTGGCTCCACATTTTGATTGACTTTTGACTTTGGCATATTTTCTTTGCCTAATTCATTTTTTTCTTGACTTGACCCATTTTGTTTTGGGATCCATTTTAGCTTCATTTGTCCACTTGTATTGTTGATTGATTCCATGAACTTTGGCATTTGATTTTGGATTTTGGATTTGTAAGACTTTTGTTGGTTCCAAAAGGAATTTTTATTTGTGATGGAATGATGGTTTTGGGTGTGGAGGGAATGGGTATTGGCAACAATCTTATGATAAGGACTACTCATGACACCCATTTTGACATTTGTATTAGATAAAGTTTCCCCTAGTATCAAGGAGGGACCACTATCATCATTAGATTTTATGACTAAGGAGTAGCCAAGACCTTGGTGTCTATAATTTTCCTGAACTTGTACTGGTTCAATGATTCCTTGCTCGTGTAGGCCTAATCCTTTTCCTTGATAATGCATGTTCTGGCAGATTTTGTTGGTGATGGAATACTTGTTACTTTGGAAGAAAGATCCTAACCCATCCTTATTGTGGAAATTAATGCTTGAAATCTTCTCCTCTTTAAGAAAGCATGCTCTGAAAAAGATGGATGATCCTAATTGATAGGATGTTGTAGTTTCACTCATATGTTGGACAGATTTGTGATTAATATCTTCAATCTGATTTGGTGACATGTCAGACTCCTATGCTTCTACTGGTGCTTCAGAGTCTATGTCAAAACCATCTTCATGGTCATTGTCATAGAGCCCAATGAATTCAGCTATAGCTTGATCATTTGCAAATATGTCCATGCTAGAAAACTCTTATTCTAGTGGTAGATCATCTATGTGTCCTATGGAGGCAAGTGTCTCACTATTGGGAGTGTCAATACTTGAATTTTGGATAGGGTCATCTTCAAGTGTTTGATCGTGACTAGCATAGAGGTGAAGGAGTGGATATTTTTGGATGTCTTGATCAAAGATAGGTTCATTTTGAATGTCATGATTGGAAATAATATCTTGACCAAGGAGAGGGTCATCTTGAATGACATGGTTGTGGGTGGACTCTTGACCAAGGATATGTGTCTTTGGTATGCCATGATTGTCTAGGAGGACTTATTGAATGGATTTAAAGATAGGGTCATGGGATGGACTAATTTTATCTTGACATGATGATGATGTTATAATGTTGCGCTTTGGATTTGCCTCTTGACATGTATCCTCAAGTTTATGAAATGGGATGGGACTTTGGAGACTATGACTAGATGTGCTTTCATGACCAAATGGAATGCCTTAGAATGGATTGGTGTATGCTAGACTAGGGTAGGACATGGAGTTTTGGACTTGGTTGAGGGATAATGGGCTAGAATAGGACATGAATGCATGAAAAGGATTTGTCATGGATGGAGGATTAGGATATGACGTGGGTGGTGGACTAGGATATGATGAAGGACTAGGATATGACATGAATGGAAGACTAGGATATGATGTGGATGGAGGATTAGGATATGACATGGGTGGTGGACTAGGATATGATGAAGGACTAGGATATGACATGAATGGAAGACTAGGATATGACGAGCAGAATTGGAAGGGATGAGTGTATGATGGACTAGGATTGATGGATGGTTGGTTTCCCTTGTCAAGGTTAGGGTGGGTAATGAAATTTTGTTGTGACTTAGTGTCGTGGAGGGTGTTAGGGGACCCTTGATAGTCGATGGATAGAGGACGAAGACTCATGGATTGTTGGTAAGATGGATAGATAGATGGATGACTAGAGGTTGTTTGGACTTGGATTGGAGGTATAGCATTTTGAAGTCCCTAGCCAATTGTGCTTGACCATTACTAATGAATTGGCATTCAATTTGTCTAGCAAGCATGTCATACTGACTTGAAGGCATGATGGTGGATGGAATGAGACTAAGACTATGCAAAGTGATAAAAAAGGAATGCCAAATGACCTTTAGGAAAGGTTTTCTAACTACTCAAAGTTTGGCCAATGTCTCAATATTGGTTGTCAAAGGACTAATTTGAAGGACAAGATGATGAAATGACAAGGTGATATTTCCACACTAGAATTATGAGTTGGAAGTAGCTCACCAAAGGAAAATGACCAAAGACTGATTTGTTTGACTTGGTCCAATGACAATGTATTTCTGAGACAATGGTTTTGACAAAGGAAGGAAAGTTTTCCTATCACAAAGGTGTAAATTTGAGAACTTAAGACCTTTCCTATCAAGATGAGGATGATGGATTGCAAGCTAAATGAAAACAAAAATAAAAAGATGGATGACTTGGACAAGTGCTTTGCTGGTTTTAGATAGAGACTACTAGGAAAAAGATGCCAAGAAAATATGTTTGCAATATTTTGGCCTCTGGTTTTTTTTTATAGGAATAAATTTTTTCCAAAAGCCAGGAAAATACGTCACTTAATGTTTCAAATGCATCTCTATAAGCATCATATGCATTTCAACATGGAAAATGCACTCCACTATAGCAAATGCATTGCAGGTTTTAGCAGATGTTCTGCAAAATTGCAAATGCGACGTTTGCTATTGTAAATGCAGTATGACAGGTCTATTGCAGTTTGTGAGAGAAAATGTGGCTCAACCGTAAGCAAATGCAGTTCAAAATTTCAAATGTGGCACAATATGGGGAATGCGTCGTTTGACTAGGCAAATGCGTCGAGTGACAGTTGATTGTGATTTTAGGACTAGCAAATGCAGTTTGATACTGGAAAATGTGGCTTAGTATAGTGAATACGACTTAGGATGTTGCAAATGCGACCTAGCAGAGTGATTGTGGCTCAAAATATTGTGATTTCTATTTGATAGAGCGATTGTATCGCATGAAGCAAATTTTGGAAAAATGAATAGTTTGGCCGATTTGACAAGTTTTGGACCTAGATTGTTGATGTTTCAATCTATTGAAGTTTGTTTGAAAATAGTTGGAAAACACAATAGAAACTAACTTACTTCAAACATACTCACTCTTAATATTCAAAGGGTCATCATAACAATCACAGCCTACATCTTAAAATCGCATCGACTCACATAGCCATGTCACCCCCTAGAGGGCGCCTGTGTTTTTTGTCTTTTCCAGGTGCGTACTCAAGGTGACAAAAGTGGATACCGAATCCCCTAAGCAAATAGTCTGTGCCAATTATATGGTGAGTGTCTTGGGGGAGATTCTTCCCTCCCCTTGCACTGTGATTGAAATAATGTCTGTATACTGACACGGCTGGCTTCTACACTATGGTTCTTAGTAAGGGTTTTTGTTCGACATGGCAAATAGATAAACTCCCTCAAGAGACCTCCGAATCTTTAAAACAAAGACTTTGGGGATGGTTATCTTACCTACTGCCATTCAATATGGGCTTCCCCAAAATTCACTTTTGATTATAGTGGATTGGAAAACCTGGCTTTGGTTGTTCCCACTTAGGTCGTTCCCGTAGGGTGAGTACTTATTCCCACTATGGAAGGCCTTCTAAAGGTTTTAATAAAAGCAATAAAATGCATAAAGAAAATGGATAAGTCTTGTTTTTTGGTCACCCAGTAAAGGGGAGAGCATATACCTATTACCCAACTGAGTACAAAAAATAAGCTGTCCAATTTTAAATCCCAAAAAAAAGATTTTCTACACTAAGTGAAGATGTTGCTTCACAACAAGAATGGGATTCATTTTAACCAACTTGAAATAAGATTTGGTGACTACCTTGGGATTGGTAAATTCCAAATTAAATTAAACGTCTATCCTAGGATTGATAAATTCCAACCTAAGGTGTCTATCCTAGGATTGGTTCATTTTAAACCCCAAAAATTAATCAATTACTAGCCACGGATGAGTCGGATCTAGATTGCAATTCAATAATGAAGTTTACCGGTCATTTGCAGCATGATATGGTGATTGTGGCTCAGGATCTAGCTATTGTAGCTCAATATGGTGATTGTGGCTCAGGATCTAGCGATTGCGGCACGATATGGCGATTGCGGCTTAGGATCTAGCAATTGCGCCACAATATGGCGATTGCAGCTCAAGATCTAGTGATTGTGGCACAATATGGTGATTGCGGCTCAAGATCTGGTGATTGTGGCACAATATGGCGATTGCGGCTCGATAGAGCACTTGCATCATTTTCGAATGTAGATGCGGCTCAACGGAGCACTTGTGTGGCAAAAAATGGAAAATATGTCATTCCATACACCTGTTCCTACACAATATCAAAAAAAATAAAATGTCAGGTTCACCAATGTAATGATAGATAAAATATTCTGCAAAACAAGATTGTTAGTCTAATAAAATGCATATATAAAATATTATCTAACAACCAATGGAATGCAAAGGAGAAATAGTGAGAAAAGGAATGAGACTTGAACAGTCTCACCCCTTTCTCTCCTCCATGGCTCATTTCCATTGTACCTCCTAACTTGCTTGTGATAAATGGATGCCCTCAGATTGTATGTGTGAGTAAACTATGAATGTATAGACCTAAACAAGATTTAAAGGATTTATTTTAAATGAATTATGAAAAATAGAATAAAACCCTAAATGCAAGTATTCAACTCTATTTTCTTAGAATGCAAGAAGTCTGAAATAATTTTAAGAAAGTTCAGATTAAGATCTAGATCCTTGAAATGAGAGCAAATTGTCATTTTATAGAAAATGCAATTTCGCACAGACGGATGAGATGAGAGATTGAGAAAATTCCCTAGAATCAATGGTTAAGATTCAAAATGGAAACTCTCAATTAGGGTTAGGGAAAAATGCCCACATATGTGAATAAGATTTAATTAAATAAATTAAATCAAGACTAAATGTGACAGTTGAGATGAAATTAGTAAAAATTAGAAGATAAGAAGGTGGGATTTTTAGAAAATCAGTAATTTTAGAAATTACTTGATTTTTAGAAGAATATTTCCATTTTGAATTAAATTAATTAAAAATAGGGATTTTGTGAGATAAGCAGTAATTGATTTTTGAAATTAATTACCAAATGAAGAATCAGTTAACCATGTGAGGTATTTTTAAATGATTTTTTTTTTTTTTTAAATATAGAAGTGTCACATGCAACAATTAAATAATTAAAATAATTATTTAATTTAGAAGAAGTAGTTAATTAATTAAATAAATTGTCAAATCTATTTAATTAGGAGGATTTAGGAATTAGTGACATATTAAATCAATATATTTTAAATATATTTATTGAATAATCAAAAGGATATTAATGATAAGGATTAATTAAATAAATAAGACTTTATTTAATTGTAGGAAGACTTTGATAATTAGCGACATATTAAATAAATAAATAAGATTTATTTATTTAATAATAATGAAGAATGAGAGATTATGAATTAATTAAATAATTATAAATTATTTAATTAATAGTTGAATGTGGGTTAGAAACATAATTTAAATGCCATAATTATGCTAGGATGAAAGATGATAAAATAGTGGTCGTAGGCCTAAGTCATTTTTAGGTGTCTACACAAGTGTGACTAGGAATTTTGTAAAATCAAAGAATATCTACTTACGCCACTAGTGTTAATGCCACCTACTCTAGGAACACCATTGATTATATACATTTCAGCAACTATGGCAGCTCTTGGCACACTCCTAGCTCAGCAGGATGAAAATGGAAGAGAAAGACTAATATACTACATCAGCAGGAAAATGCTAGGGCTTGAGCTCAACTACACACCAATAGAAAAATCTTGTCTAGTAGTTGTGTTTGCAACCCAAAATTTTAGACACTACATGATGGCTCATCAGATCAAACTGACTGCAAAGATAGATCCACTAAAGTATCTACTCTCTAAGGCTACTCTCATAGGATGAACAACCAATTGGGTCATGATATTGATAGAACACAACATTGAATATGTAGAGTGCAAGGCCCTCAAAGGACAAGTGATTGCAAACCAGCTGACAGGGGCTCCAATTTATGTTGATAACCCACTTATTTCAAAATTTCTAGATGAGTCAATTTTCAACATAAGTATAGAAAATCATTGGAAGATGTATTTTGATGGGTCATACACACAACATGAGTCAAGTGCCAAAATCTTCTTCATCACTCTCTAGGGAGACTGCATACCCAAATCTTACAAACTATCTTTTCCATGCACAAACAACATAGCAGAGTATGAAGCTCTCATCATAGGACTAAGGATTGCAGTACAATGGCAGATCATGGCTCTTAAATTCTATGGATATTCACAACTAATCATCAACCAAGTCAATGGTGAGTACTAAAAAAAGGACAACAAGATAAATCCATACAAGAAATTAGTGGAGAGCCTTAAAGAATCATTCATTGATATGACCTTTGAGTAGATACCAAGGGCTAAAAATAGAGCAGTTGATGTCATGGCAACAATTGGATACTTATTGGATATCCTTCACAATTTTCCAAAACAAGAGTTTATGGTAGAGAAGCTTCTCGTACCAGCATTTGAGGTACCAAATTTTGAATTTGTGTGTGATATCGTTGGTCCCATTGATCCCTAGTATCATGACATCTACACCTAGTTGAGAATAGGAGTCCTCCCTATTGACATAATGCCAAACCTTAAATGAGCCTTGTCAAAATTTCCTTACATTTTGTCATCCTAGGAAAAACCCTCTATTGCAGGAGCATTGAAGGAACCCTATTGCATTGCTTAAATCCTAAGGAAGCCTTGACTACTCTAACTGAGGCACACAATGGAATTTTTTGTTCAAACTCAAGTGATATAACTTTGGCTAAGAAACTGTTGAGGATCGGGTACTACTGGCCAACAATGGAAAGAGAGGTACATGACTTTGTCAGAAAGTGTTTACAGTCCCAACAACATGGAGACCTTATCCATGCACTAGCTCAAGAGCTTCATCCTATTGTTACACCTTGGCCCTTTTTGTAGTGGGGGCTTGATCTCATCGGGAAAATCACACCCACCTCATCCAATGGCCACAAGTTCATCATCACCGCTATGGAGTACTTTACAAAGTGGGTCGGAGCAATTCCCATGACCTACATAACCGGAAAGCAGATATCCAAGTTCATCCTAAACTATCTCATTTTTTGATACGGTGTCCCCTAATCTATTATCTCTGATAATGGGACACCTTTCAATAATTGGGATGTGTGTGACCTTTGCCACAAATTCAATATCCAACACCGCTTTTCCACTCTGCACTACCAGCAATGCAATGGCCAAGCAGAAGCTACCAACAAAACTATTTTGAAAATCCTTAAGAAAATAGTCAATGACTCTAGTCATGACTAGCATCTATAGCTAAATCATGCCTTATGAACCTACCACACTAGCATCTGCATGCTAATAGGCACCACCCCATTCTCCCTAGTCTACGGATCATAAACCATCCTCCCAATCGAGATCACCCATCATTAAGGATATCACTGCAGAACCTCATTATAGATGAGGAATATTGGGTTTCAAGGTTAAATGAACTAAAGTTATTAGATGAATAGTGCATGGATGACCTCAACCATCTATAGGTCTATCAAAATGACCTAAAGTGTAGCTACAACAAGAAGATCAGGAGATGCACCTTCCCATTCGGCAAACTTGTGCTAAAGGAGAACTAAAAGAACGTGCCAAACCTAGAAAAGAAAGGAAAATTTGACCCCAACTGGTTGGTACCTTTCATCATCACAACAAGCTATAAATCAAGGGCATATCAACTGTCAACACTAGAAGGTGAGCCTTTGGAGGAGCCCCTGAAAATCTCCCATCTCAAAACATTTTATGCCTAAAACCTTGCAAGGTATAAAACCAATACAAACAATTAGAAAATGTCTTGAAACAATGGCCACCTTGATGAAAACTTGGCAAACAGGTGTCTTGGTGACAACAAAAAAATCAAAAATCAAAAATCAAAAAAATCAAAAAATCAAAAACATTCAAAAAATCAAAAATCCAAAACATCAGAAAGTCCATCAAAAATCTAGAAACATTCAAAAAATCAAAAACATTCAAAAAATCAAAAATAAAAATTCATCCAAAATCATTCAAAATCCAAAACATGTCAAAAATCTAAAAAATCAAAAATCAAGTCAGTGGAGTAATCATTAGTCCAAACTACGTCATCTCCGAGCTTAAACATAGGCAAGGTTGATCTTTGATCGTCCCCTGAGACACCCTAGGTCAGTCCTTTAGGCATCCATCGCAATTTGGCAATCTGTTTGCCCCTTTCTCTCATCATTGAGTCAATTTTGTCGTTAGTCAAACTATGTGGTCTCTGCTTATATAATGTAGGGAAAGCTAATCTATGGATCAGCTCCTGAGACCCATAGGATAGATCTTTAAGTTATTCTCTTCGTCCTAAATCTCAAAAATACGAAAAACATTTGTAAAACATCTCAAAATTCCAAAACACAGCCTCAAAACATTGGAAAAACCCAAAATGGTGCACCCATCTCATCTCGCTTTCACCCGTTATTGTCTCATTCCTAATAAATCAATCATCATCATCTTCATTCTTTAGTGAGTTAGTCAAAAGCAAGTCTAGCAGGTTCAAAAGTGAACACCCTAATCATCAAAGTCTCAAGCCTAGGTCAGTAAGTAAGTAAGCTGATCAACTCGGAATATCAATAGTTTATCATCCAATCAATCTCATCAAAACCCTAATCACAACATTTCCTAGGATGTATCCTTTCCATGATGGACATAAGAATCAGGTACCCAACACTATTTTAGTCTTGGCTAGCGGTATGTAAAACATTATCTTTTTTGTTTACTTTATTTGGTCTTTTTGACTTATCTTATTTTTTGCTCATTCCAAGGACCTCTCAATGATGCCAAAATAGAATAGGTTTAGAGAGAAAGGAATGGGACAATGATCATGATCTTTTTTATCTTCTATGCTTGTGGTATACTCTTGTAAAATAAATTAGTCATGCATGCTTTGTTTGGTTTGTAGGAAGGGTGTTCTAAGTATCTTGTTGACCACATAGGAAGGCTTGCTTTTCTATGTTTTTGTCTGAGATGCTTAGAATATTTAAACTACATCCTGAACAAGGTTTTGTATGCTAAGTGTGAATAGGAATACTCATATCTAATTGTCGAGTCAAATTCCATCATACTAGGTACAATGCCATCCTGGTTCTTTATACCTTGATGCATCATACCTCTGTGTGTTATCAAACATAAAGTAATTGGCCCTTTGAAAAATTTGACTCCCAGTAAGGAAATAATCATCATCTTAATGACTTGTTGGATCTCCTTTCTTCTATCTTCTTTCCATACTAATATGGTGTCATGAAAGTTAATCAGAACATCACTAATGCATCCACCCTGCATCCATAAAATCATCAGCATAAGTGCATATCATATCATATAGATCATACCACATCATATCATCTCGCATTATCACCATCTTAAGTTATGAAGAATAATATAGATTTGTTATTGTAAACATCTTAATAAATCATTGCATTACATTCATACATTACATGAATCATTAAGGGCATAATAGAAATCATTAGCATCCATTATCATTACATAATCAGTCACATCATTTAGATCATTTTAATATCGATACATAATCACTAGCATACATTGCATCCATACGATCGTCATCAAAATGCATAGAAAAGTACAAAAAGAAATAAATCCATAATCATCATGTAGAAACATACATCTCATTGCACATAGGAAATAAAAATGCATCCATACACCATACATCATAGAACATCTAATAAGTAGGACCATCTGGTAAGACCCCTCTGTTTTTCTCTTTTGATCAAACAGTGTTTTGTTTGGTTATGTCTTATTTTATGTTTGTACTTTGACTTAGAACTCAGTTGCTATTTGATCGTTATTTGTAAAGTGATGTGAATGCTATATTTTGGTGTGAGGGTGTATTTTTTTGATGTTATCATTATGGCACGCTTTGGATTAGCATAGTGGATAATTGAATTAATGATGTTTATGTTTTTGATCATATTAATGATGTTAGATTCATTAGTTAGTAATATTGTATTGGTGAAGGGGATGAATAGCATCACTCGCTTGCGAGTACCCTACGATTCCAAGATTTCCTCTTCACAGTGTGTATTTTATGTTGTCCATATTATATGTTGTTGTTTACTTGATTTTCAAGTTGACAGGTACAGGACATCGACTCCACTTGGTTTCGTAGGTTGGAGTGTGTTCAATGCCCAACGGTATTCGATTGGGAGATAGTAGCTAGGTTTTTCATGCCAAGTTGTCACCCTAGTCCTAGTATGTCATCAAGTGTCTATTAGGTTGTGTTGCTTTGAACAGTGTTCCCTCTCTTTGTTATTTAATTTCAAGTTAGAAAAGGGTAATTAAATGGCTTAATGTATTTAAGTTGCGGATTAATTTGTTCTGAGATTATGTTGAAATATAATTTATTTTATTATTAATTTAATTTAATTAATAAATAATTTAATCGTTGATTAAATCTATTTATTAATTAATTAAATTTATCATGTTGAAAGAATTTAATTTACCTATGTTGAAGTTATTGTTATATTGTTGAAATTGAAAATTATGAAAATGATTAAAAAAGTCAAATTTGAAAGTTGAATTCAAAAATTGAAGAAATTGAGATATTTTGCATTTTTTTCTGTTTTGGAGAATTTATGAGGGTTGGTGCATGATATTTTTGGGAATTTTTCTTGATTATGGAAATTTTCCTTCACAATTTGGGGAGCATTAAGTTTAAAATAAAATAAAATAGAGGAGAGGAGGAATGGTTGCATTTTTGTGGGTTTTGGCTTGGAGTTGTGAAATTTGTTGGAGCTGAAGTTGGAAGTTGAGCACCGTCTGGATCTCCTCACAAACTTAGGGAATCAGGTTCATGTCTTAGAAATTGGTTGTTTTGAGATTTTTAAATTTTATATGTTTTGTTGATGATTATCATGTTGGAAAATTCAAGAAAATAAAATGGTGTTCTTGGCTGTAGCTAGTTGTTTCAACTTGGTTTTCCTCAATTTAAATTGCAATTTTAGTATGGAAATATAAATATATATATTGAAGAATATATATATATTGTATATCTAAATAATTATAAAGTTCTTTTTGTGCAATATTATGTTGCAAAAAGGAATTTGTTCAAAAGCCCATGAGAGGGCGCAGATTTCAAGATCCGTAGGAAATTTCTAAAAAAATAAATAAAATAAAAAAATGTTGTTCAAATCTTCTTTTTATATAAAATATTTTTTTATTTTTTTGTGGTTTAAGGCAGTTGGGGCTCGACCCACAACCGCCTCCATGGGAGGCGCTGTGGGGAGTCGCGCCAGCCACCCCCACCAGCCTGTGGTGGCTTAGCACCACTGCACCATAGTCGTGGCCGACTATCCTAAGCACAACCAAGCCACCCTTGTGGGGGTGATGGTGTATAGTCACCGGCCACCTCACATGGTCGGCTCTAC
Source organism: Sequoiadendron giganteum (assembly GCA_007115665.2). Classification (NCBI taxonomy): domain Eukaryota; kingdom Viridiplantae; phylum Streptophyta; class Pinopsida; order Cupressales; family Cupressaceae; genus Sequoiadendron; species Sequoiadendron giganteum. The sequence goes on from CM021104.1 coordinate 579,585,614, forward strand.
CGATGCCCGTCCTCCACTCCACCTGCGCTTTGTGCCACTCCCTCCGCCGCCTTTGCCTGGTCATTCTGCGGCTAGTGACCTTAACAAAGGCCCAACCCTAGCACATAGCCTGAGGTCCGCGCAGCCCAAACCTTAGGGTTGGCATGTGGCCCGAGGTGCATGGGTGGTTTTTTTTCAAGCAAAAAAAAGGGGATAAATAATAAATTTATTTCAATATTATATTTTATGTATTCATAATATAATAATAATATTAAATATATATATATATATATATATATATTTAATATGTATATATATACTTAATGTTTTATATTATAGGTATCCAATATTATAATATTAATTTAATTTATAATATTTTGAGTTGCACAATTGTATGGTTGGGAATATAAAATTGATAAATAGGATATATTTAAATATATATAGATTTAAAGTGGATGACTAAAATAATTTCATATTTTAAATGTAATGATGAAATTTTAGATCAAGTGCAATAGTTAAAATTAATTAATTTATTTTGGAAAGAGTTTTATTTGGAAAGAACAAATTTTAGAGTTGAAGGGTTTTTTGTGTCTTTATCGCCAAATTAACGAATTATTACAATGATATAGTTAAATAAAAAAGAAATATTTATTTTAGACAATTTATTATGAATTAATAAAGTATCTATTTTACCTTATTATTATTTTCATGCAATGAGGGATTAGATATTTGTTTAAATTTTATCTTTTGTCTAGAAGAGACATTATTAGATCGATTTTTTATTAAATGTAACGAATTATTGAATTCTATTAAGGAAAATGGATTTAATATATCCAAATTAGTTTATTTCCTTGCAATTGCTCTATGTGATTATTTCCTTTCTGTTAACATGTGGGGAAATGGGTTAAGTGTCTTTAATTTGTAAGTCTTCTAGAGGACCCTAGAGGTTGGGGGTTGTCGTTATGTAATGACGACTGTTTGGTATTTCCTTGGGTAGTGCATGAAGTTATGTCATTGTTATTACCTGGTTTCCAAGAATGGGAATGTTTTGTGCCTCATGTGGAAGGAGTGGATTATGTGATGTGTGCCTCGTTGTAAGGAGTGGTCTTGTTATTGTTGTTACCTCTAGTGTTTGGAGATGGTTTATTTTATGTCCCCTCCTGAGAAAGGAGTGGTCGTGATATCTTGTGTGTTGCACTTTGGTACCTTTGGTGTTTGGATGGTATGTGTGTTGTCGAGTAGAAGAGTGGCTTCCATAGGGGCTAGAGCACGGAAGAGGTAAACTAGGTAACCTTCAGAGGTGGTTTAATCAAGTGATTACTAAAACAAAACTTAGAAGATTAGGTGGTACTTCTCACTAATCAAAATAATTATACCTCACTCATAGACACAAGGGCTCGTTTAGACTTGGGATGAGTGGGAAGGTCTAGAATGGTAAGGTCATCTATCTTATCTATATGAAAGGTATTTGATTTCGCATGAGTCAGTATGGGGGCCAGGAATTTGGTAAAGGCCACTAAGATAACCCATAGTGGGGGTCGGAGGCTAGGAATAATCCCAGAGGATAACCCATGATGAGCTATGTGATGACACTCTATCTAGGACAACAGTTGGTTCTTGATCTTGTGGGTATGGTTTCCTTGACAAACCTAATGTGACCATAGTTGGTATTCAATTATTATGTGTATGGATCTCTTGACATACTTGTTCTGCTTTATTTCTGGAAGCAATGTGACCATGTAGAGTTGTACTTGTGTGGTACTCGTGATGCTCTTGAGTTATACTTATGTTGCACTTATATTGTACTTATGTGGTACTTGGGTTGTACTTGTGATGTGTTTGTGTGGTACATGTGATTGGTTGTTTCAGTCTAGTGTAGCTATGATTTAGCCTATGTCTAGAGGTGTTGGTCTTGGTTAGGATTCCTGGTTACTATCTCCTAGCACAGGGGGTGGGCCTTTGGATTCCACTTGGTTGGGTGGCGTGCACCTAAATCCATTGGGCTTTCTTCTTGTTCATGTGGACGAGACTTCCAGTTGGAGAGCTCATGGGATTCAGTTTTAGTTTTTCTTTATTTCATTTCAGTTGATCTTCTATTATTTTACTCCTCAGTTGTTATCAAGGTGGATGTTGTAATTGTAACCTTATTTATTGGACTTGCCTCATTCGGGGAATGAGTGATGTAATCTCTTTATTAAATTATTGTTATTTATGATCTTATTGTAATATATCATGGTGGATGTAATTTATCTTGTTGGAATGTATGTGTTTCTAATTGTTAAGTAAATGTATGTTGGATACACTTATGATGTTTCTAGGTTGTTAAGTTATCTTAGTCTCGTAACCTTAGGGGATGCTTGCATTGGGAAGCGAACTTATATATTAATTATACTTAAAGAAAAAAAAAACTAGCCTATTTAAGTAGTTGTTCACAACATCCTCTAGGGTTGCATGGCGAGGCATTACACATCTCATATATATCATCAAAATAATACAACTATCATGATACAAAAATTAGTTCAAGTGTATACATGAGAGTACATGATACAATAGGGGAAATAATCATATCCCCTGAATCAAAAAATGGAAAATTACCTATGATCGAAGGGCTAGCCCTTCTTAATATGCCCCTCACCCTCTAGCCTATCATCGTGATCCTCTAGCAACCTCATCCCTATCTACTAAGAGAAGTCTAGCACCCAACCTACAGTTGGAACTGCCTACCTGTAGTGTTGCCAATAGTACTCAGCCTCTCTCACCACCTATTGGTATGCTCTCAAAGATACTATTCAAGCCTGGGTGGATGAGGTTGTACTCTCTAGTTCTCACCTTTGACCGACCTCCTAATCCCTCTCAACAGTAACTATCAAAATCTATTGCTTAGCCTGATCTCTCTTCGCTGTCAATATCTGAATCTGACCTTGCAACTACTGGATTAGTGCATCTCTGTGATCTAGCTGCCCTGATTAATGTTGCTGAGGGACTGCTTTGTCCATGTCTCTAGGTTGATCATCCTATATCACTACCTGTGGCAGTGCATGGTCTCGTGGTGGTGCCTGTTTGCATAGTGGTGTCGAAGCCCATTGTGGTACCTGGTCTCATGACGGTGTTTGATGTGGAGCAGGGCCACCTCCTCCCCTCTCCCCATCACCATCTCTATCACCATGGACTTTTCCTCCCTATCCTCTACCATTGTCGGCTGATCTACCTCTCGGCCTCTACCGTGGGAGAACTGTCCCTAGAAATTTCAATTGAAGGGGAGGCCTGAACCAAGCTCTATAGGCCTATGTGACCGGGTGATCCCACAATATTGGTTTACAATTTTTGGCCAAACTGGACATTGAAATTATTATTTTTAACTAAATATTCACATTCAAGCACCTATAGTGGCTAAACCATGAGGAATTTGAAGATGATGAAAACTAGAGTCTCATCACATTTTGTCTGTAGATTCTAAAAATATTTTTTCAATTTTTTTGGAATAAGCTTGCACTTCTTTTTCCATCTCCCAGGAAAACTTGTTTTTTTCAGAAAACAACATTTTTGAAAAGTGACGCTCACCGTATACAACATAACTTTTTTTGTATGAAGGATAAAAATTTTCTTTTATAGAATTTAGATTTCTAACTACAATATCTAGCACTTTCATTTGGTTTCATATTTTTTTATTGAATATTTTTTCCATAATAGATTTTTGAAGTCAAACCAATTGCAACTCAAACATAGGCGGACTATATACAACATAACTTTTTCTGTATGTATCAAAATTCATTTTTTTTTTAATGGATCAAGGACATCAATACCAAGCATGAACATATTTTTAAAAAAATTATTTTGATAATTTACTTTTTTTCCACATGTGCAAAACAAAGAGCTTGATTTTCAGTGAAAAACCTATGTTTAATAAAACTAAAAACACACATACATAATAAAACCAAAACATATTAAAATTATATTCATGCGATAGCTCATTTAGAGGACTACCATAATAGTTTGAAATAAATATTAAATGAATTCATTTGATCCCCCGAAAGGTAAATCAAAAGTGATTTTTTATCAGCATTTTTGATAGGTGTAAAGGAGACTCATTTATAGGTATGGTTTAAAACTAGAGAGGTTCTATCCAAGGGGGTTTGATATAAGGTGGTTTGATCAAACCCTCTTTAATTGGAATCCTTAAAATGGAACTTTTAAAGGCTTAAATCATTATATTTTCTAAAAATATGTGATTTCAACAAAAATCAGTTCCTCTCAAAAATTCTAAACCAGCTTTGTGGGATCACCCAACCCCTACATCTTTTGGCCCCTGATCATATGGACATGGCCTGGCCACTTGCTATCTAAACAAGGCTATTACGTCCAATGCTAGAATGGGTTTTCCCCATGCTATCTCTCATGATGAACAAGTGAAGATCACCACATATTAGTGATCTAGCCTATCCTAAACCTCATCAAACTGTCAGGCCACCCTGTCTAGAAGGTACTACTCTATCATAGTGTTCTCGTGGCCCTACATCAACCTGTGTTGATGATAAAATAATATCTACTCGTAATCATCATACCATGGGCCTATACCCATCCAAGCCCTCCAAAAAAACTCTTACATCTCATCAAGAGCTTGCCACCAATGTGCAACACAGCTTGTGCTAGTGTGGGTAGAGTGGATTTGTGCCCCGCCATATCGCCAGACAATAGGGTCATCAATATCTAGGAAAATCAGTGTGACCACTGGACAAAGCACTGGAATCCTCTCGCATGCCCAGATGTGTAGTAAGGTGGCTCTGGCCTCGAGGGCCCTTGTATCAAGGTATGCAAACTCATGTAAATCCTTCTATAAGGAAGCCAACATCACTGGCCCCCAAGCAAAGCACTCCCTATGGAAAGCCATCTGCTCCCATGCTAGTCCCCAACCTAGACTGAATTATCAACCCCGTCGATCTGGTGCCACAAGACCTAAAGTGATAGTTGCAATGATCAACATGTAGGTGGGAACTATACCATGGTGTCTCTCCAAGTCAATATGTCCATCAAAAAAATTGATCTCGTGAAGACCCATCACATCATAGAAGGCATCTCTATTGGCATTTGGATCATACATCACTCTAACTCTATGGATAGGAAGTCAAAGGATATGCCAGACATCCTCGAGTGTGATGGTGGCCTCACCGGTAGGAAGATGGAAAGAGGAGGTCTCACCAGCCAAAGCTATCATCATACCCAAGTGAGTTTGAACGAGACGAACCTACACAACGAATCAAAGGTCGAGCATACCAAGTTGCTCCTCAAGGAATATGTGCATACCTTGTAATCTCTTGAGAATTGACCATCTAGTCTCCCTCGAATGAATTATATCGAGGTCCTCCTACACAAGAGAAACCATCGCATCATGTCTTGTAAAGAAATCTGCCTCTCGAGTCATCTTGCACATTTGAAACAGAAAATGCGACATTGTTTGCAAATGTGGCCTAGTTTGAAAAGTTCCAAACTGTGCCACCATGGTGGATTTTGACAAATTCTAAACTCCAAAGTGCGCCATGCAGTCCAATTTGCGTATGCGGCTGACTTTGTGCCAAAACCCAAGCTTCAAACTGCATTGCACGGTCGAATTTTCATATGTGGATGAGTTTGACAAGAAACCCTAAACTCCTAATTGGCTTATGGTGATTCTATTCTCATATGTTACATAGTTTAAGGTTGTGTGGTGCTGATTGATTATTTCCAGTGGTGCTATATAGCACTGCTTGACCTAAAGTTGAACTAAACCCTATTAAATGCATGTAAAATGATAAAATCAAAAGTTGGGATAGGGGTAAATACCATGGGTCCTGCATCAATTAGCCATTGGTGCACTTGTACCCTCTCCAACCCATGTCTGGGAAGCTATCATTGCGCCATCTCGACTGGAACTTAGAGCTCAAAGTGCAGAAAATTCTAAAGGCTAAGTGTGCAAATGAATTCAAAGTGACCTCTCAAGGTCTATTTAAGCCTACAAATTAGGGTTTTGTGACCTAATTTGACCATCTGGCTAAATTTTTGGTCCCCCAATCCCATTTTTGCCCAACCGAGGGCCATGTTGCATTTTTTTGTGGCATTTTATGCATTTTTTGGCATCTTGGGTCATTTGTGGACCTATCAGACACCTTATCCTCTTTTTTCATGAGATCATCCAAAACTCAAAAAAAAATTGATCTCTTGAGGGGGCAACACATCAGCATAATCCTTCCACTAGGGCAATAGTGGGGCATTGGAAAAAAATTGAGAAATTTTGAACTTTGATCACAGTAGTTCATTATTTGAACCAATACAACAAGTGCATTGCTTCAAAGAGGGGCAAAATATAGACATGGAAAATTGACCAACACACTTGATCTTGATTACTAACGTTGTTTCTTCCTGAATCATACTCTCATCTTATCATCACTTTTCATCTCTTAATTAGATAAATCATTATTTATTTAATTAGGTCTTTCTCCCTTGTTGATTAAATTAATCAATTTTATTTAATTAATCCTTTGTCATTGGTCATTTAAATAATTCATTTTATTTAAATTAAAACTCTAAAGTCCTCTTATTAAATTGACTAAATGAAACCTTATTCGATTTAATCTAACATTATCCCCTCTAGTTAAATAAATCAAAACATTTATTTAATTAAACCCTTCCTCTCAATTTGATTTAAATCAATTCATAAATTTAAATCTAAATTGTCACATCTCCTTAATTCCTCATTAAATTAATTAAACTTTGATTAAGTTAATCTTAATCTATGTCACATTCTCTGGAGAATGCAACTTGCACAATAAATCAATTACTTTGATTTATTAAATCTCTTATTTTCCCTCACATGGCATAAAAGAGGAATATTCCCTCAAATTTGAATTCAAATTCAAGTGGGATTGGTCCTTCCAATAAAACATTTATTTCACCTTACAAGTCCTTTTGCCTTGAGCCAAGTGGCCATAACTCTAATTTCTTCCCCCTCCAACAAGTCATTTCACTATTTTGAAATTCCACCTAATATCATTTATTGGCACTTTGATCAAAATGTTCACAACCTTCAACCATTCACATCTTGACAAGTGGAACTTGGAAATTGGGTGTTGAATGATCCCACATTGCTCAATTTCACTCATTCTTCCAACTTAGAAATTTATAAACAAGAGACTCTTCCTCTCACTCTTCATCCACAATCTAGAGAAAAGTTACTCTCTCCACACTAAGAGTTAGCTTTATCCATTTCATTCAAGTGTTCATCATTTTCATGATTTCATACCAAGGTTATGCCAAAATTTCATCAAGGAGATTCAATCATCCACAAATTATAACAAAGCTTACAAAGGAGTTGGGAAAGGGCCAATTTCGACACACCAATTGGCACCAACTCCCCCATGGGATCAAGAGTTTGCATTGCTCAATTAGGATTTCATTTATATTTTTACGTTTGTTCTTCTTTTTTCCTATTATTAAGAATTGTAGATGGATCTCATGGGGAATCCTTATTTTAACTTTCATATTGATCTAATTATGTGTTTTTTTCTTGTATTTGTGCAGGTATAGGATTGGGGTTCATAGTTATAGCTGTGAAGAGGATATTTAGATATCTAAAGAGAACTTTGGATTATGGTCTATGGTATCCTAGGGATACTGATTTCACTTTGAATGCCTACACTGATGCAAATTGGGATAGTTGTGTAGATGAACAAAAGAGTACAAGTGGTGGTGCATTCTTTCTTGGAGGAAGATTGGTCTCATGGTTAAGCAAGAAAAAAGATTTAGTTTCTTTGTCCACTGCAGAAGCTAAGTATATTACAGCAGCATCCTGCTATACACAAGTACTTTGGATGAAGAAAACATTGAAGGATATAGGTGTGATATGTGATGAGCCTATCCCTATCTTTTGTGAAAATACAAGTTCAATAAACATTTCAAAGAATAAGGTGATGCATTGTAGGACAAAGCATATAGATCTTGTTGGCAGAAGCTCAACACTCCCCTCAGTATTCGTGATATGGACTAACCACCTCTTGTGGATCCATTAACTCTAGCAGTTGTATCGATTATTAATAGGTCATTCTTTTGGTGCAATGTCAATTATGGGCCAACAAATGGTATCAAAGCCAAAGGTGTCAGGTTTGAATCCCCTTGGGTAATGTTGAGGGGGATTTTTTTGGTAGATGGTCAACACTTCCCTCAGGATTTGTGACATGGACTAATCGCCTCTCGTGGATCCGTTAACTCTAGTAGTTGTATCAGACATTAACAAGTCAATCTTTTCATGCAATGACAATTGTGGGCCAACAGATCTATCAATAATCATTTCTTGAGGGAGAAGGTGTAGAAGTTGTCAAAACCAACTTCAGACTCTAAGATCACCTACATGCAAATGGATACCTGTCACAAAGAAGAGAATGGATGGAGAAAACAAACAAGGGTTTGAAGAAATATTCAACCACAAAGAAAGTATTGATTGATTGATAGATGGATAATTACAAAGAGTACATATGCCTGATTATATAGGAAAGTGCTAAACCTAGAATGAAAAGGATGTTGCCAAGTGTTCAAATCACACTTCATGTGACAATAAGAAACCCTAACAAACTACCTAGGGAATGATAACAAGATGGAGATAAGTTCTAGAAAAGACAACTCATCTTCTAGAAAGGAATCTTATCTCAACAACTTTATTAAATGATTAAATGCAACTTAGGACTAATATGATTAATTATGGTAATTTTTCCCATGGAAGAGTTTCAGTCTTAGTTTTGACATCGGCATCGAGATTCACGGCTTCCTGATTCTGTCATCATCATATCATCTACTGTTGCTTTATGGATTCTAGGGTTGTTCCAGTTTGGTGTTTTCGAGAGTTTTGTGGCATCGGGTTTGTTGTCACATTATTATGATTTTGATATGGTTTCTTGTAGATAGAAGTATCTTTCCTTGTTTGCCAGATTGCGGTTCCACTGTTACTCCATAGTGTTCTTCCAGTGCTTCTTTGTTGCAGTCATCTCATTGTAGGGGGGGTTTGTCCCACTGGGTTTTGCTTTTCTACCTCATTATTGCATTTGTACATGGGTACCTAATCAGGCCTTGTTGCCAGGACCCATTCATGCTTTCTTGCATTCATCTTAGTTTTAGGTGCATGCTTATCTAGTCTCCCCAAGTTGCACTTATGGGGGGGTGTTAGTGTAATTAATATTTAATTACACTTGCATAACTTTACTTAGGTTGAGCTAATTTTAGGTCAACATTAGGGTTGCATACTTTGCTTTTATAAAGCAAATCATCTCATTGTAATATAGAATTCCTAAATATATCATTTTGCACATCTTGCATGCATCTTCTTCTAGTGTTTTTAGCTTCTTCCTAAGTTCATCTTAAGGGGGGGTGTTAGAGTAATAAGTTATTACGCTTAGTTAATTACATCATACTGGTTAATTAATTAAGTCACTTATTCCTCTAGTTGCTTAAGCTAAAATTAGGAACATTAATAATTGATTAATTATTAAGTGTGCACACTAGGGTTTCATTTAGGGTTTCCCTTTTAGGGTTTCTTGATCTCCTTCATAAGGATTGATCTCTTTGTAATACGAGATTCTCATAATGCATTTTACACTTTGAGGTTTACAGAACATCTTGTTGGTTTCGCATGTCTTTTTCTTGTGAAAGGTGATTGCATGCATGTGATCTTGGATTCTAATAGAAGGTACTAGAAAATGAAGTCAAACTTGAATATGTGTCTACTAAGGTTGTTCTGAAGGATAATTTTGAGTATCTTCAAGAGAAGTTAGGGGTTACTGGCCCTCCTTCCTTAAACTAGGTGCACATGGAGGTGCATCAGCTCAGTGGATCTACATATTCTTCATTTTTTTGGACTGATGATTGTGGTCTACTCCTTAGGGGGGGTAGAGGATATCATTGTTGTTGTATGATATTTGGGTGCACTCCTAAGGGGGAGTGATCAAAGGGGGAGTTGAAGTCATGTGATAATCCTATTTATATCTAGGGAGAGAGACTCATCTAAAGAAGAAAGGGAAGAAGAAGTAGGAGAATGTGTATGCTTTCTTTGATGGTTTTTTACATCATGTGTTGTCATCAATGACAAAGGGGAGATTGTTGCAAGTATGAATGTGTTTGGTGGTGTTTTCATTGATTTTTTCATTGATGTCAACATAGTTCAGATTGATTGTAGGTTGTACATGTATAGTTCAAATATTGTAGAAGTGTTGAGAGTACATGGAGCTATATTTACGGTGTTGCAAATGTGCTGATTTTCAAGTGCTTGTGAGAAAATTAATAAACAATGAAGACGATGTTGTGTGTGTGTTCTGAGTGTCCTCTAGTAATGTGATCTGCATTTCTTCTATGTTGATCCTATGCATGTGCAGATATGTATTATTTTTTATGGGATTGAATGGATAATATATCCCGAGTTTTAGCTTCTAGGTTGATGGAGAGTGAAAGATGTGTTCATTGGTGTGTGAACTAGTTTGGCAGAACTGTTTGTTTGTGGACTGGGAGAGATGTCTCTTCTCCATAGTCTTCTCATGGTTTTTCTAATATATTGTGGATCTAGAAGAAGGTTAATATTGATGCTCTTTATTTTTTGGGAAATGTGCATGCGGTTTGGTGCTCTGAAAGGCATGTTCCATAGCTACTGTGTGTGTCTACACGGTCCAATAGGACTGTTGAAGAGTGTTCTATGTATAAAGATTGGTTTAGTTATTGCGAATGTATCTAAAGGTTTCTAAAAAGTGTTTTAGTTTCTATTGAAGCGTTTTGTGTGATCCACATGTCATCATCTTGTTGTGAATATGTGTACTTCAAAGCTCATTGGTGTTTTCATTAGGTTTTTCTGACCTAGTGGTTACACATTACATGGAGAATAAGCATTGATTAAGGAAGTGTGTGATTGATCCAAGATGTTGTTTGGGTCTAAATTAAGTATATATTTGGTTTTTTCTCATTCATATCCATCGTGGGAGTGTTGAGTCACCAAATTATTTTGAATGTTTAAAATAAAGGATGTGCGGCTGACCTTGGAGAAAATTTTCAAGATCGAAGATGGTATAAATACAAGTCAAGATGCTGTGAATTGGAAGTGTGTGTGTGAAGTGTGTAAAAAAAGTGCAAAAATTAGAGTGTGTGAAAGTGAATCAAGGAAGCAATACTTTGATGTGTTAGATTCCTAAAACTAGTGAGTTGATGGTGTCTGGAATCATTTGATCAAACTACAAATGTGTAGAACCTATTGTGGTGGATTTTTCTATTGTCTTTCTTTTTTTGTAGGTAGTGAGCCTCCTTTTGAATAGTGAGTCCTATCTATAGACAGTGAGTCATTTATGGGTAGTGAGCCCTCTAGAAGTGAGCCTTTGTATCTGGTATTACATTTATATTATACTGTGAGTTAATCATCACTATGGTTTCTCCCTCATTTGGTTTTCCACGTAAATCTTGTGTCTCTAGTCATTTCTTTCTTTTATTTGCATTTTATGTTTATACCTAATAAAAAATTAAAGTTAAAGTGGAATTGATTAAGGTCAAGAGTAAAAGTAATTTGATACAGCTGATTCACCCTCCCTCTTAGTTGTCTTTTTCATTTCAACAAGAACAACACATGGGCTAAGACTGTCTCTTATGAGGCCCTTATCAAGAAACTCTTGAATGTGTTTCCTAATCTCTTCATTATGTTTTGGAGTCATTTTATATGTAGCTTTGTTAGGTAGGTTTTCCACTGGTATGAATTCTATATGGTGGCTCACATCTCTTATTGGTGGTAAAGAATGAGGAAGTTCATCTACCACAATGTATTTGTATTTTTTCAACAAGGCTTGGACCTCTTTAGGCACATCATCAACCTTTGCTATTGTCATGATAGATTTTGGTCTAATTACTATGGAAAAACCTTCTCCACCCTCTTCCTTCATGGTTTTCAAGAACTCCTTTTCGGCTACCAGCACTATATTATACCCTAGTTTTTTTTCTAGGCCTTCATCTTGCAATGGTGTAAGTGTAAATGAGATCCCATCCTTTTCTATCACATAGGTATTATTTTTCCCATCATGTTTAGCCTTCCTATCATACTAATAGGGTCTCCCTAAAATAAAATGACAAACATCCATTGGGATGATATCACCCAATATTTAGTCTTTATACCCACCTATGTAAAATTCCACCCATGTTTTCTCATTTACTTGGACCTTCTATCCCTTATTCAACTAGGAGACCTTGTAAGGAGTAGGATGTGGGATTATATTCATTTTTAACTCTTCTACCATCTCTAGAGCAACAAAATTATCTGTGGTCCTAGAAATTAACAATTTTACAAACTTTACCTTGAGATTTGCAAGTGGTTCTAAAGAGGGATTTTCTCTGTGGAGGCTCTTTCACCATAGGAACCTTGATCAATTTTCTTCTTACCATCATATTTTCACCTATTTGTGGAGTAGCATGCTTTGATGGAGATTTTACACTCTATTTGTATTCTTCTTGCACCAATTGAGTTCTACTTTCTCCACCATGTCAAGTTGAAGGTTTCTTATCCGGACATTGCCAAGCTTGATGACCAATATTGTTACACTGATAAAACCTTCTTGAGAATGTATTTGATCCTTTCTCTGACCTCCAAATCTGTTTCTATTATTTGATCTTCTACCTCTAAAATTGCCTCTTGATTTCAAGCTTTTTTCTTGATAACCACTTGTTTCTCCTTGTGGCTTTTGATATTATCCTCTTCCTCCAAATGTTCCTCTACCCCTGAATTTTTTTCCTCTACCTCTACTTTGTTTCTCCCGCCTTCTCTTCAAATTTTTTTCTACTCTAACAACCAATTGAAAGCATTATTCCACCGTTCTAGGGGTGGTAAGACTTAACTCATCTTGTGTATTAAACCTCAATCCATTTGTGTACCTGGCTAATTTCTCGACCTCATCCTCAACATGACCTTCCCTTATACTTAGCTTGTGCAACTCCTCAATATAAGCCATTAAATCCATCTCCTTTTGTTTGAGGTTTTGTAGCTTTCTAAAAGTTTGAATTGCATAATCATCGAGTAGAAATTGGCTCTTGATTTTGGACACCATTATGTTCCATAAATTTATTTTTGACTTTCCCTTCTTCAACCTCTCTTCTTGTAGATAATTCCACCAAGATAAGGTATGCCAATTCAATTTTTTTGGCAAGTTTCACCCTTTGGTCTTCTTCTACCTCTTCATACTCAAAATAGTTATCAAGTGCATCAATCCAACCTAGCACCTCTTCACTATCCAACTTCCCACCATACATGGGTAATTCTATCTTCACCTTAGGAGTGTCCCATTTGACAGCCTTCAACATCTTAACCATTCTCAATTCATTAGGGTCCAAATCTTCCTCATCTTGAACTCCTCTTTGAGATTTTTCATTCTCACCCTGTTCCTCTTCCTCTTGGTCACTTTGGTCTCTGGTGACCATACCTCTCCTTTGGTTTGATTCAAGTGATGTAAGTCTAGCTAGGATAGCTTCTTAAGACTCCATTACCTGTCTCAACTCCTTGGCATTCTTTTCTTTCAGCTCTATCACTTCTTTGGTCGTTGGATTACTTTTAGGAGGCATCGTTCCATCTTTCAAGAATCAACATTTTCCACCTATTGACCAAAACCTATGCTCTAATACCAATTTTATGTATAATATGGTGGAGGTTAACAACACAACCTTAATTAAACAAGATTTGCAACTTTGAAACCCTAACTTGGTGGTTTTCTCATAAATCCTCTATTTCTCCTAATAGTAATTGAAATAAGGTTTTTCCCATTAAATGTTTAGAGAAGACCCAATACCAAAAATTTAAACACCTTTAGGATACCCTATATGCCACTTGAAAACATATCATGTTTGTAGATAGGGTTTTTTGTAACAACACCCTCTAATCTAGACTGCTACGCCCCAATTAGGCTTAATTAGGCCTGAATGGCAAAGAACCAATAGGATTTACACTAGATCCAAACTTAAATTCTTCTTTCCAAAGTTGTCCACATGTCACATGGGGTCTGGACAAGAAATTTCTATCAATTGGAACAATCACCAGATCACTTATCTACTAAACCCTAAATCTACCTATCCTCCTAAGCCTAATACATGGTGATATTAGGCTAGGGTTGCATCAAACTTGGCCCTAACTCCATCCCCTACTCTTGCAAACACCAAAAATACTAAAAAAATCCTACCTACATCCATTCCACTGATTATCATATTTTTTCGCTAGTGGAATGGGCTCTAATTCATGTTTCTTCAATCAAACCCTCACTAGCTAGGGTTTCTTGGTTGTTTGAAGAAAAATTGCTATAACTCCTTTCAAATTCAATGAAAACTAATGAAATCAATTGAAAATGATGGAAGACTCAGTACTTCATCAAATAAAAATCAAGTTAGAAGAATTACAGGTCAAACAAAATCGTACAGGTCTATGTGGCAACAAGTAAACACTGAAAATTACAGAAAAATAGAGTATGGAGTATGTGCAGGATCATCATGGAAAAAAGGGCCCTTAAGTGGAAACAAATAAAAAACAAATCAGATTTAGGTAACTTGACATAAAAATTTGAATAAGTTATCTATATTATTTCAAAAATATGTAAGAATAGAATTTGTAGAAAATTGAATGTAGTTTCTAAATTACTAGGTTTATTTACAAAAAAATAAAATCTATTTGGTGAAAATTTGAAATTTAAATACAGTAGTTCTTAAATCTTAGGGAAAAAATAAGAAGTAGGTGTCTGTCTGACCACCCTAACCACATTAAAATGATAATATTTTTTTATAAGATTTTAGATATAAGTAGAGGACTCATGTCTTGATGTGATGCATAATTTTTTGTAATTTTTTTCCAAGTAAATAATTAATTATAATTTTTTATGACAACTTTTATAAAATATAAACACTCGTATGTCTGACCACCTTAACTTGGTTAAAACTTCATGAAATTCATGTTTTTATTTTTTAATTTTATATTATGTGAAGCATACAATGTGACGCATGTTTTAGATTCAAAAAAAATGATACCATTTGAAAGCTATAGATTTTTTTCAATCAGCCCAAAAATCAGGACTTTGGTCGTAATTCGATACAAAATGAATAATAATTATTTATTACATTCAAAGTAGAGCATAATTTATATTGGTGGAAAGCTAATAATCTCTTTTAAAAACCCTTTTTATTTCATCAATTTTGGGCAAAAAAGAAGTCATTAGCCACATACCCATCATATTGCCAGTTTTTGGCCCATCATGATCCTGCACATACCCTATGCTTTATTGGTTTATCTCCAAAAAATCACCAAAACCTTGCCTCAACCAAAAAAAGGAATATTTAAACATTTACAAGCTAAAAAACCCCTTCACCAACTAAATTTTTAAGTCTAATGGTTAAACTTCCCCCACAACTCAAAAATGCAAAGTTGCTTATGCAACTTTTGCAACTTTTATAAAATTTGACAACATTTTACAAGATTTACCCCACATGACCAAAACTGACACAAAGCACGAACTATGGTTTTAAAAGACCTTATTACAACAAAAATGACTTAATCAACACGAAAAACCAACACTTGACCTTTTTCTCAACACATAGGTACCCCTGCACCACTAATGCCTAGGTAGACCTTCAAACTTCTATTAATTTTAGAATCCTGCTAACCTCTCCTTCACAAGAAAAGAATATATGGAATCCTTATCTCAATCTTGATGATATCTCTTCACCTTAAACCCAATACAACTGATATTGGTTACCTTTGGAGTAATTTCCTTGTAAACCATAAACTCCATTGCTCCAATTTCAACCTCTTATAAGTTCTAGGAGTCTACATAATTTTTAAAGAGCACCACATCATGTTCATGCATCACCTTGAAGTAGTTGGAAATTCCTCCTATTCATGTATCCTCCAAATTTCTCTATTCTTTTGTAAGCATGGAAAATTGAAACGAGGATAAATAACCTAACCTAAACCAATCCTTTTCACTTTAAACATTAGAGACAAAAAATAAACTAAGAAATTTTGTTTTTCTACTATCATTAAGGGAGAGAAAAATAGGCTAGTTGGGATTGTGGTCCCATTTTTGTGACTTTTGTAGGGATTGATGATAAGATGAAATGAACTAAGGTGAATAGTGATAAAATTGACTAACCCTGACAAAATACAAAAATTACATAATAAAAATCAGAAATGGGAAGTAGATCTTAATGAGAGATATAAAGAAGAACATGGTACAAAAATTTAGAGAAAATTTGATAAGATAGGTCAACAATGGGAACCCTTGTTCAAAAGTGCAAAAAATTACAATTGTAGAGCCTGTACAGATGTACCAATATTTGAGACTATTTCATAGTAAAAATCAGGATCTAAATTTTGGCTATGATTAGTTTAACAACCTACCCTCTTTTGTTGGTCATGAGTCCATAAAACATGAAAAATAGTTTATGATTTTACTAAAGATTTGATATGTCAAATCACACAAAAAATCTCCACAAACCTACACCATGGACAAAGAAATAAGGGTTGTGCCATATAAGAGCTTTCCTTGGTCAAATCACACATTGGTGTTTCCACCTCTGTGATGGTAATGATGATGAATGGTAGATAGTGTATTCTCTCAAGGGAGTAGAGGAAAGAAAATAAATGATAAATGATAATAAAATACAATGATATATTACCACTCAAATTTGAAGTCGCTATTGGATTGATATAGGCATGCCAATCTCATAAAAAGAGGATGAAGAGGTATACTTAAGATATTACAAGTTTTACCATGTATAGAAATAATAACAATAAATAAAAAACATCATATAATTCGTCAACATAAATTTGTTGATATATTGCAGATTTCAATTTTCTAGAATTATCTCTTCGATCTTCTTTTTCTCTTTCTTCCTATTTTGCATTAATTTTATTATGTTTCTTGAGTTATTGGATATTCTATATTTATTAAAATGAGGGAATAAAATATATGTGCATGTCTCTATGTGTGTGTTTATATATATGTAGTCAAATATATTTTGAATTACCCATTTATTGAAGCCGATAAATAAAGTTATTTTCTAAATCATATTGATGCCAACATTCAAATTTAAAAAAATGAGCAAGATGTGATAGGATAGGGGTGTTGGGTGTATAGGTCTACAAAAAAATTTATTTGCAAGATCCTAAAAATTCTATAAAATAGGTACATAGTAAGAATAATTAAGCACAAGCTTAAAATAGGGTGTCAAAACCAGTGTGAAATTGTGAGCGATGATAATTTATGATAATAAGTTTATCCCCCACTTTAGTAAGGTTATACAATCAAATTCGTACCCATGGTAAACTATAGAGAAGCCAAGGATTCCTTACATCAAAATATGAGGGAGGTAGGATGATAGTAAATTTAGAGATGTGGTAGCCCCCAAACTTAGGATCCTATTGAAATACAATGTGAAAATAAAAGGGCCACACATACACATAAGACATGATGCAAAAATGAAAACACATATATAACCTATGCTTAGAAAAAAATGATCTAAACATACATAGATCATACATGAATTATACACAAAGCATACATAAAGAATACATAGTGTACCCATGAATCATACAAAGAGAATATGTGGAGCATACATGGAAAATAAAGACCATGCAAAGTAAATAAATATATACAAGGTATGGCATCACAAACTAGTAAGATTCATGGATTATTACTAGGATATATACCAAAGAAAACATTCATAAGTCATAGAAGAGAAAATTCTGCTATTTTCTAGGTGTCTCATGAATAAGTGAAAGAATTATAGGCTAGTAAAAAAAATAGTAGGTGAGGTCATGAACAAGTGAAAGAATCACATGTTGATAAAAAAAATTGTTTACTAGGCGAGTTTCACAACTAGTAAGTGAAAAAATATAGGCTACTAAATTCCATTGTTGATGAGGGTAATTTTATGTCAACAATATAAAAAATTACAATCCAAGAAAAGTGCATAATTTTCTAGGTAGCACTAATACATTGATACAAAGATGATAACAAGGTGTTGTGATAGAAAAACCCCATTTGTGGTTTGTGAAAGAAGTGAAGTTTACAGAATAATATATGTCACCACCTGAAAGTAATTTCTAACACCATCCAACAACAATTTATATTTAACTTGGTAGAATAGTGATAAATCCAAGATATATACAAGAGATTTTTAGAAGCCATTTTCCTAGTGATATATTATACAATTGCATATGATGGATCCAAATATATAGAGGTAGTATTAATGATAAATAATTCATATCAAAATATGATAATTTTGAGTTAATATCATCTCACAAATATGATAGAACAATTAGTAGATAAGAAGAAGAGCACATGAAAATAAAAATAAATATTTGGGTGAGCATGAAGGGGACCTAAATATATCGATGCTTTGCAATATCCCAAAAGGGGTAAGAATTTTTATTTATAATTAATTATGTAATGTAAATACATATAGAGGAGTGTCATAATAGATTTGTTCCTCATTATCTTTGTGTAAATGAAAGAATCAAGGGCCATCCAAAGGGAACTAACAAATAAAATACACACCAAAAAAAACATTATAATGATAAGAGTAAATTCAAGTAGAAAATAAAGACAAATTTTACCACACATCTGACCTAATCTATACAAGATTCTTTGCAGCCCAATCTTGAACATTAGATAGAGATTACAAGCAAGGGGATGTAGGGAATATGGCAACTGTAATACAAGGAGAATAACTTGGTTCAACACATAGTGTATCACTTGATAGAGAAGGATCATAACACATAACCCCAAAAGTTAAGTTCATTGATTTTGTAAAAATCAAAGACAATTCTAACTATTCTTTTTATGGTTAATTTATGTTATCATCCAAATGAGTGTTGAAATATACCGTAATGGGTGATATGGTAGTGTTACAAGAATGGTCACAAAAAAAATCACTCATAGGAGAAGAAGGATATTTGAGATGAGATATATAAATACCTTGGACCAGATGGTGGTGAAGGTGGCAAAATTTTTTAACTTTTGGCTTGGTTTAGAAAGATAAGGCTCAAGTTCATGTTTTGGTGACAAGGGAGAAAAAGGGTTAGGGATGGTGAATGTTGGTGAAGGAGAGGAAAATTTTCAAGGCCTAGCTACATAGGAGAATTATCATTAGGAAAATATTCACGTCCTTCATCAATTTTAATTTTATGAACGATTTAGAGCTTATGTAGGGGAACCTTGGTATTTTCTCATGCCAATTCCTTTTCTTAATTTTTAGGAGGAAATAAAGGAACCACAAAAGGCTGAGAGACAACAAGAGGAGGTTTTGGCTCACTAGAATGCTTTCCTCTAAACTTCAAAGGGATAGGAGGGAAAAAAGCAATCCCTGAAGTGTAAGAAAGTCTAGATTGTGCTAGGAATTTGCATCATAGTCTTGGATAAGATGGTAGAGGTAGAAAATTAAAATAGAAAACAAATTATTAGGGTTAGGGAAGGATGCCTTGTTTGGGCCATTATTCATTCAGTACTCGTTAAACAAGAGCAACTGTTTTCATATCCATAGGAGATTGAGGTCAACAAGGCTAGTAGTCAAAATGGTAGATGATGTGTATTTAATGGATAATTGCATGATGTGCCTAGCTTTGAACTTTTTATGGGAGAGAAAAATAACATCATAATGGGGTCAAATGGGTTAACCTGGATGTGGCCAAAAGTTCCACAAAGAGACAAGGGCCAAAACCCACTATTTTGTATACTATGCACTTGTCTTGAAAATTTAGGAATATATGAATTATTGAGAGGACCATACTCATAAAACTAAGCCATGGATAATCCAACTTGACATGAAATTTATTCATAGTAGACATTATGGAAAAAATTTCATCCATGATTTTTGGTCTAACTTTGACATGAAGGGTCAAGGTACCAATGGTAGGGCAAGTAGATCCATCATGTATTCTTAATAAGACTTTCAATTTCTCATACTTGTCTTGGTATGGACCATACACACAAAATAACAATTATATGATTACATTCACTGAGAAAACCAGATCAATGAATACTCCCCATGTGATTTTATCATTAATTCTAGTATTAATGTAATGAAGACCATCAAGTACATAAATAAAGGAAATAATTTGATTGAAGGTAATATCTTGAAGGATTCTAGCTTGATCTTAGAAGGGGAGAACATATATCATAACAATTACATTCTCCAATGGTTTAATTTTATGATCAAAGCTTATGAAAGTGGGCCATAATATATCAACACATGCCTCTACAAGTTTATAGGAATGGTTAGGTACTAGGTTGGTATATATTTTCATGTTTTGATTTAGGGGTATGAAAAAATTATTACCTTTTTCATTCAAACCACCCACCTAAATTATATTATATTTTATGAGATTTTACACCTAATTTTTAAGATAGATGCATCACTTGGTACCATGCCCATGTTTCCAGTGATATTAAAAAGCATTCAATCAAAAATAAGGAGGTAAAGGTTTGGTAGTTCCATGAGAGGAATTTGGATTAAGTTATTATTAATAAATTGTATCATAATGGAATAAAGATATTTGAAACTTTGTGAGGACATTTTTTCTTTGGATTAAATTGATAGGGGATTGTAGTAGAAAGTGTTGCAAATGTAGAGTATGCTTTGATATTATTGGAAGTAGGACAATATATCCTAATGAATTTTTATTTATTTCTTAAATGATTGATGTTTAATGGTAGAATCCTTTCATTAAACAACAAGAGTTGATGGGGATTAAAACCCATATTGGATAAAAAAAAAATGGTAATCATGTATATTCGTGCAAAGATGTGTGAATGGAGGATACCACTTCAATATAATCTTATCTTGAATATGCTGTTGTTGGTTTCAACTGAAAACCTATTACACATTAGCATTTAGAAGTGATCCTAAAATTTGATAGAAGAGGGAGTTTTAGAGCCCTACAAAATAAGTCACCTTTTCCTTGGATCCTTTCTTGTAATGGACCAAATCAATAAATGTTACATTAGGTTCAATATTAACCTGAAAGTGTTGAAGAAATTGACTAATAAGTTGTTGGAAAGAATGAATTGAACTATTAGGTAATAAAAAAATGTCCAAGGATGTGTCTTTCAATGACTAGGGAAATATCTTGGCTAAAAGATAATCCTCAAAGAGGAAACCACTACATAGTGCGATAAAGATTGAAACATGGTTATTAGAATCTCCCTTTCAATTGTAATTCTCAAAGAGAAGTGTTTCAATATTTTATGGTATTGGAGTTTTCAGAAATGCGATTGAAAATTGGTTATGAGTGAAGTATGTCGGAGGATTGGACTAGGATTGATTTTTTTCATATAGTATATTTTGTGTTGAAAATAATTCATAATTTGCAAGATTTGGTTTATGAAAATATTGTTAAGTGAGATGTTTTAATAATTTATAGAATCTCAAGGACTAGTAATAGCAATATGAGGATTAGTATTTTGGTCAGTGATTTGTCAAATGTGTTTTGAAATGGGTGAATTGATATTTCAAGAAGTAAATGGTAGAGTAGAGGAATATGGAACAAAGATATATTTTTTTATACAATCCCCATTTGTCACCCCAAAACTAGTATTATTAGTATTAATAGATTTTGCAACAATGGTTATAACTAGAGAAGTAAAAGTTGAAATAGGAGATTTTATCATGGGTATAGAAACTTGTGTCCTTGTTTGGTTTTGAGGAGATGTATTATTAATAAATTTCATGCAAGTATATAACATCATAATATTTGAATCCATTATGTGAGCTAGGCTATATAGAACTTACAAACCTTGTGACTTATTAGCAATTTCCTAATCTTGTCTATAAGATGAAAAACTTATCTAGTCAAAAGTTTTGTATTCAAGAATTAAGTAAAAATATTCCTAATCATGTCTATAAGAGCAAAAACTTATCCAGCTATTTTTTTTGTACTCAAGAAAAGTTGGAGACTAGAAAAGTCCTTCTCTAGATTTTCAAGTCAATATTTAGGAACATAGGGCATGGAGTTATTAAAACTAGTGAAATCATGTAGAGGTTCTGACTTATATATCATCAACAAGGTGGGAGGAGGTTCCCACAACCATAATTTTTAAAGCAATATAAACAAATAAATTCAACAAAAAATAGCTTAAAAAATACACTCATGTAGCAACATATGTATCAAGCAAATAGAAACAACAAAAAACCAAGAGCTAACACAAAAAAATGTAGGTCTTCATTTCATAGAGTCTCATAAGATAATTCCTATAATACCCCTCATTTTTGCTCCATTGTGCGAACAGTGTTGTTCTCCTTTATTATGCTTTAGTTTATGTTTAAACTTTGACTATGTACTCGGTTACAGTTGATCACTATTTTGCCGTGATGTGGTGATGTATCTTGATGTGATGATATTGTATTATGATGTTATTATGATGGCATTTTTTGAATTAGCATAAGTGGATATTTGAATTAATAATGTTTTGTGGTTTTGATTAAAGTAATATGTTAGATATGTCACTTAATAATACTATATTGGTGAAGGGGATGGTATCGCATCACACGCTTGTGAGTGCCTTGTGATTCTATGATTTCCTCTTCACGGTGTGTTTTAATTATGACATACATATGCATGTGGATATACTCTTTGTTTGCATGTTGAGAGGTATAGGACATCGACTCCACTTGGTTTCACAGGTTTGAGCATGTCCATTTCCGAACAAAATTTTATTGGGAGACAGTAGCTAGGTTTTCCATGCCAAGTCATCACCCTAGTCATAGTATGTCATCGGGTCTTATTCAGGGTGTGTTTCTTTGAATATTGTTCCTTCTCTTTGATTATTTAATCACATGTTATAAAGGAAAATAAATGTGTCTATAGTTAGAATTGGGGATTAAATTGGTCTGGTATTATGTTAGTAATGTAATTTATTTTATTAATTAATTTAATTTAATTAATAAATGATTTAATCATGGATTAAATTATTTTTATTGATTAAATAAATTGATGATGTTTAAATTAGATAAGTTATTAATTGTTAAATTTATGGATTTAATGTTGGAAATTGAAAACAAAAAGGAAAAGGTTGAAATTGCATTTTAGAAATTTTTAAACTCAAAAAAATAAAAATAAATAAGAAAGATATTTGTTATTCTATTTTTGAAAATTTATGAGGGTTTCGTGCATGGATATTTTTTGAGAAATTTTCTTTAGTATTTGAATTTTCTTCATGAGATTTTTTTTAACAAGTATGGAAAATTGAAAATAGAAGGGAGGAAGAAATTTTTGTTGTTTTTGGGTTTTGGATTGAAGCTATGGAAATTGTTGAGCTGAAGTTGGAATCAAGGCAGGAACCTATGCACCATCTAGATCTCCTCAAACTGAAGAATACCAGGTTTATGTTTTTAAATTTAGTTGTTTTGAAATTATATTTACATATTTTTTTTTTCTTGAAAATTCATGTTGAAAAATATTTAAACCCTCTGTTTGATTTGCAAAACAAACCCAGTTTGATTCCTGTTTTCAAAATTTGGAAGAAAACCTCTGTTTTAAAATGAATTGTTTCAAAAGAAAAAATGAGATTCATGGCTGTAAATGGTTGTTTCTACTTTGGTCTCTCAATTTGTTTTGTGTATTATGTTATTGAGATGTAATATATATAAATACTGACACATATATATACATATATATACATATTTTATAACTATTTCATAAAGGGGGGGTTATGCTAGCAAAAAATTTATAAATAATTTTTTTTAAAAACCCCAGGATGCAGATTTGAATCCGTTGTTCCTTTTTTGTTCATTTTTTGTTAAGAAAATAAAATATATATATCAAAATGGAGGGAGGTGATGGGGGATCGCCACCACCACACCCCCCATGGGAGGCATGTCGGGGAGAGCCACATCCAACGCAACCCCCCACAGCCTGCAACCGCTATGTTTGTAGTCACCACAATTGTTGGTGGCGCTGTGCGTGCCACCAACAATGGCATCGGCTATGTATACAACTACCACCCCACTATTTGGCATGGCACGACATCCAAGGGGTGTGTGCCCTAAAAGTTATGTTGTTGCCCTTTTTTTTAAGCAAAATATATATATATATATATATATATTTATATTAATATTTTATTATTACATTTTATAATATTAAAATATTTGTATATATTATGGCCAATATAATATATATTAATATTTAATATTATATTATATAATGTTATAATATGATATATTTATATATTATTTAATTAAATACAAATATATAAATAATGTATATATATAAACACATAGGTGTATATATATATGTTAGGTGTATATGTATATATTAAAATAATGATTTGGTTGAGGGCACATATTAAATTTACTTGAGGAATTGGAAAACATGATAATTTTTGGTAAATTATTGTTTTATTTTTAAGACATTATTTTAAAGGAGAAGTAGTTTTGAATTTTAAATGGCTATATCGAAATGAAGAAACAATATTTATTTTAAAACAATGTATTTTTATTGTAGAAATTAATGGTTATTTTATCATTATTTAAATGCAAGTAAGGATATTAAGTAATAGTATTAATTTCTCCCTTATCTGAAAAGACGTATTTTAATTCAGTTTATTTAATGCGATAAATCACTCAAGGTTAATGAGGAAATAGATTTAGTGAATTCCAAAGTAGAACTTAATTCTCATCTTTGTTTTCATCTTGATTGTGATTTGTTTCTGTTATCGTTTTGGGGGAATTGAGTCATAGAGAATGATAAGTCTTCCAGATGGGTTTTCAAGTATGTGGGTTGTCGTACTAGGTTAGTCAACTTTTGGATTGCCTTGGGTAGTGCGTTTAACTGTATCCAATTTGTTACTCAGTTATCACAAATGAGAATGTGTTGACTACATGTCATGGATAGGGATTTGATATCCTTAGGTTGCACTAGTGTACCCTTGGGTTGTGGAGTTGTTCCATGTGTTGTCTTAGAGGAGTGGCTTGCAATGACAGTCGACACACAAAGTGGTGCTAGGATAACTCATTGAAAGTTAGTTAATCTAGTGATACATAATTAACTGATTAGAGTATCACATAGAATCAAACACTTGATAAGATAATTATGCCTCGCTCATGGATACAAGGGCTTGTAAAGACTTGGGTTGAGATGAGAAGGCTTGGAATGGAAAGTTCATTATCTTGTCTCTAAGAAAGATAATTGATTCTGCATTGGATTACATGAGGGGCCGAAAGTTGTTAGAGGTTACCAAGATAACCCGAGATGGGGGTCAGGGCCTATGAAGACTCACTAGGATAACCCATGTAACATTGTGATGAAACTGCTCCTAAGTCAGCAATATGTTCACATCATTGATGCAATTGATTATCTAATTCTAGAAGCATTGTAACCATTGTGTTAAGTGATGTATTTGTATTTATTTCAGTTCGGTTATGTTTTAGCCTATGTCTTGAGGTAGATGGTCTTGGCTAGAAATCATTGTTACTAACTCCTTAGCATGGGGGTTGGACCTTTAGGTTCCACTTGGTTGGGTGGAATGCACACCTTACTTCGGTGGGTTTTTTTTCTTGATTGTATGGATGAGATTTCCAGTTGGAGAGCTCGTATGATCCAGTATCATTTCATGCGTTATTTGTTTTAGTTGATCTTGTGAATTATTACCCCTCATTTGTTATCGAGATGGAAAGTTGTAATTGTAACCTTATTTATTGGACTTGCTGCATTCAGGGAATGATGATGTAATCATATTGTTTTATTATGGATAAATGAAATTGAAATTTATCTCTTATGCTTTGATGTAATTTATCTATTTGGAATGTATGTGTTTAATTTCTTAAGTAAATAAATGACATGGTTTAGATTCATGTTTTTTTTTGAGGTTCTAAATAACCTCTATCTTATAACCTTAGGGCTTGTTGGCATTGGGTAGTGAACTTGCATGTTCATTGTCCTTAAACCAAAAAAACAATAGTTTGTTTAAGTACTTGTTTACAACTTCCTCTAGGTTTGTGTGGCAGGGCATTACACATGGTATCAGAGCCTAGGTTTAAACACTGGGTACTCTGAGATAATGATGGAGCCATTAAACTTTTAGATGTTTGGGTTTTTAAGTTGTGTACCTTGCCTAATACCTTGATGTGTTTATGTAGGATTATGCCTCCCAGATGCGAAAGAGGTAGAGGACATGGATGTAGCCATATACACTGTCATAGTGGGAGTCAACATGACTCTCATCCTCTTGTTCCTCTTATACTAGACCAAGAAGAACATTAGGCATATCAAAATGCACCAAGCGTCAGTGATCATTAGCAGGATCCACTAGGGATTGAGGCTATGCATAGAGCGCTTGAGGAGGCATTGGCACTCCTTGGTCGGAGGTAGGTAGAGGTTTAGATTAATCTAGTTGTGAGGGAAATTCCACCCTTGTTTGAGTCACATATGAGGGACCTACTCAAGGAACATCCTCCATTGTATGATGGATCAGGCACTGGTTTAGAGGCCGAGACTTGGCTTATAGACCTGGATAGGTGTTTTGTCATGCACCCATATGGTAGTAACAATAAAGCATGTTACACTATCATGAAATTGAGAGGGTTCACATCCACATGGTGGAGACTAGAGGAATAGAAGCTCCATATTGATATTCACTCAGTATCTTGGGAGATCTTCCTAGAGTGATTCACAGCTAGTTTCCTATCTGAGCATTGGCATCAGCATCGAGGCAACGATTTTCATGCCTTACGCTAGATGGCCTTATCTATTAAGCAATACGAGTGACACTTTTATGAGCTCAAATAGTTTGTAGGGATTGGTGATGATGAGAGTATGTTGGTGCACCATTTTGTCATGGGATTAAATGCTCATCTTAGTGGTGGTGTGAGGGTTTTCAAACCCAAAGCCATTGAGGTAGTAGTGGAGAAATTACACCTTGTTGAGGAGAATCTGACTATGGCAATTCGAGGTCAAATGAGTGTACTGATTGGTAGTAGTTTAGTAGTAGGGACTAGCGCTCGAGGAGGTCAGCCTCAGGGAGGTGTAACTCCTAGGTCTCAGCAGGGGCCATCTCATGTTGGTTAGCAACAGTAGTAGGTATCGCAAGGGAAACATAAAGGTTCCCAACAGAGGCAGGGGGATAGAAATCAGAGGTGTGCAAAATGCTTCAGCTATAATCATCCAGCACAGAGTTCATAGTCTATTTTCAGGGGTAGTGCATAGTATTCTAGGGCACCATCTGGAGGTAGACACTATGGAAGAGGTACAGGGTGTTTTTCTTGTGGCCAATAGGGTCATATAGCTAGAATGTGTCCTAATAGGGGGACATCAAGTTTCTCTCAGAGACTAGCAACATTTGAGCCAACAGTTGGTGATGTAGGCAGAGGGCATCAATTTTTTGTAGTGGTTGATAACCACTAGCTAGAGCATCAAGGCACAGTGGGTGAGACATATGGTATGTTGATGGGTAACCCAATTACCATTTTGTTTGATTCTAGGGTATTAGAGTCCTTCATTTCTTCTTCTGTCATGATGAGATGTAGACTGAGTGTAGTAAGGCAAGTCGATAGGTGGCAGCTAGAGTTAGCCTTGGGTGCAAAAGTCACATCGCATTCCCTTGTGCCAGAGTGTAGATTGGAGACTAGACCTCTCCATACTATGATGGAAATTCGATTTATTCTTTTAGGTTCTTATGAAATTGTCATAGGGATGGATTGGTTGGAGGCACATAGTGCGGTCATAGATTGTCGATGTAATGTGATTCGATGCATTGAGGCATCTAGCAAATAGAGATAGTGGGAGTGTAGAGGCCGATTTCTTTGAGGGTCATGTTAGCTATGAACTTGAGAAGGTGTGTCCATCTGGGTTGCCAATTTGTTTCTATTATAATGGATGACTTGGATCAAGGAAGTGGAGAAGAGAAAGTTTCTCTTGATAGTCACCCCATCCTTCAGGAGTATTCTGATGTCTTTCCAAATGAGATTCTAGGGATGCATCCTCAGAGGGACATTGATTTCAAGATTGACCTTGTACCTAGATCAGAACCCATTTCTCAAGCTCCTTATTGTATGACCACCTAGCAGCTGAAGGAGTTTTGTTTGTAGCTTGAGGAGTTGTTAGAGAAGGGCTTCATTCACCCTAGTGTTTCACCATGGGGAGCACCAGTTATCTTCATGAAGAAGAAGGATGGCTCACTTCGGTTATGTATTGAATACTGACAGTTGAATGAAGTGACCATCAAGAATCGATATATGCTTCCTAGGATTGATGATATATTTGATCAAATCAAGGGCACCACCATATTTTCAAAGATTGATCTTAAGTCAGGATATCATCAGCTTCAGATATTTGACTCGGACATCCATAAGACAACATTTTGAATGTCATATGGACACTATGAGTTCATTGTAGTACCATTCAGGTTGATGAATGCACCTCTGTGTTCATGAGTTTGATGAGCAGTGTATTTCGTACATACCTAGACATATTTATCCTTGTGTTCCTTGATGACATTCTGATATACTCCAGGACAATGGTAGAGCATGAGGAACATTTGTGGTAGGTATTGTAGTGCTTATGGGATAATCAGTTGTTTGCTAACCGGTCAAAGTGTGAGTTCTTCAAGACTGAGGTTTAGTATCTTGGGCATGTAATCTCAGGGGAAGGTATTTCAGTGGATCCTACAAAGATCCAAGTGATCTCAGATTGTCCTGTGCCCATGAATGTGGTAGAGATGTGTAGCTTTATGGGGCTAGCAAGTTATTACAGGCATTTTATGCAGTGTTTCTCGAGGATAGGTTATCCTATCACCACCCTTCAGAGGAAAGGAAAGAGGTTCAAGTGGTCAAAGAAGTGTGAGGCATCGTTTACAAATCTAAAGGAGAAACTAACTAGTGCACCAATACTAGCGATACCGGATTCGATCGGGGACTTTGTAGTTTGTATAGATGTGTCCTTGGAGGGTTTAGGTGTAGTGTTGATGCAGGAAGGTCAAGTCATTGCATATGAGTCACAAAAACTCAAGGATCATGAGTTGAACTACCCCACACATGATCTTGAGTTAGCGGCAGTTGCTCATGCATTCACAAGATGGAGGGATTTCCTTCTTGGCCATAGGTTTGAGTTGCATAATGATCATAGAAGTCTGCATTATATCTTCATGCAACCCAACCTTAATGCTAGGTAGAGGCGTTGGATGGAGTTTCTCTGTGAATATGACTTTGAGGTGAAGTATATCCAGGGAAAGGAGAATGTCATAGCGGATGCACTCAGTAGACAGAGACATGAGATATCTGAGTTGACTCTTGTTGTGGATTTACTGAATCAGATTCTTTCTACCCTTCCAATAGATGGTTAGTATTAGGAGGTTAGGATAGAGATAGAGGTAGGAAGACCTCTTGAGGGTAGACATTCAAGATATTCTTTGGATTCAAATGAGATATTGAGACACATGGGATGCATATATGTTCCTTCATCAAGTGCTCTTCACACCTTGTTCATGACTGAGGCACATCGTGCACCTTAATTAGCCCATCGTAGGGTGAAGAAGATGCATGCAGATTTGCATCAGTTGTATTTTTGGCAAGTGTTGAAGTGCGATATCATGGATTATGTGTTGTGATGTCTAGAGTGTTAGCGAGTTGAGGCTAAACACCAGCACCCAAAAATTCTTTTGCAACTACATTTAGTAGTAGAGTGGAAGTGGGATATAATCTCATTGGATTTCATTGTTGGTTTACCCAACTCTTCGAGATGACATGATGCGATTATGGTGACAATTGATAAGTTGACGAAGGTGGCACACTTCTCACCTATGTGATCTTCCTATACCACATCATCCATAGCTAGACTGTTCATGGAGGACATAGTGAGGTTACATGGTATTCTACATCGGATTATTTCAGATAGGGATCTAGTGTTTACCTCAGCTCTTTGGACTTCATTACAACATGCGATGGGGACACAGTTGAACTTCAGTTTAGCTTATCACCCTGAGATAAATGGATAGACTAAGAGCATCAATCGGATCCTTGAGGATATGTTGCATATGTATGTGATGGACCAGTAGACATGACGGGAGGATTATCTCTATTTGGTAGAGTTTTCTTATAATAATGGTTTCCAGAGTTCTATTGGCATGCCTCCATTCTAGGCATTGTATGGGAGACCATGTCGTACTCCCTTGAGTTGAGATCAACTGGAGGATAGGATAGTGTTCGGTCCTAAGATGTTTTAGGATATGGAGCAGCAGGTGGATAGGATTAGAGAGCACTTGGTGGCAATGCAGGATAAGCAGAAGAAGTATGTAGATGCACATAGAGTCGATTGTCAATTTGCTTTAGACGATAGAGTCTTCTTGCTGGTGCATCCGTGAAAGAGTCCCATCCATTATGGGAAGGGCTATAAGTTGGTACATCACTTTCTCAGACCTTTTGAGATACTCGAGAACATTGGTCCAGTTGCTTACCGTCTTGCTTTACCGCCTAGTCTCTCATGCATTCACGATGTTTTTGTTTTAGTTCTTCGGCCATACCATCGAAACATTTCTCATGTCCTTGATTGGAATGCATTATAGGTAGGGGATGGGCAATTGGCTTTGGAACTCGTGGCCATAATGGAGTGCAAAACGCTCACTCTTCGAGGGTGAGATATTGATCAGGTTAGGATCCAGTCGGATCCTAGGGATGACACATCATCCACTTAGGAAGATGCAACTAGAATGAGGGAGCTTTATCCTTATTTGTTCATAGGCTTCCAAGAGTAATCATGACCCTAGGGGGGAGGATGTAATATCCCTTCATTTTTCTTTGTTGTGTGAACAATGTTGTTCTCCTTTATTATGCTTTAGTTTCTATTTGAAATTTGACTATGTACTTGGTAACATTTGATCACTATTTTGACGTGATGTGGTGATGTATCTTGATGTGATGATATTGTATTATGATGTTATTATGATGGCATGTTTTAAATTAGCATAAGTGGATATTTGAATTAATGATTTTTTATGTTTTTGATTAAAGTAATATGTTAGATACATCAGTTAATAATACTATATTGGTGAAGGGGACGGTATTGCATCACTCCCTTGCTAGTGCCCTATGATTCCATGATTTCCTCTTCATGGTGTGTTTTAATTATGACATATATATGCATGTGGATATACTCTTTGTTCACAGGTTGAAAGGCACAGGACATCGACTTCACCTGGTTTCACAAGTTTGAGTGTGTCCATTTCCCAGCAAAATTCAATTGGGAGATAGTAGCTAGGTTTTTCGTGCCAAGTCATCACCCTAGTTATAGTGTGTTGTCGGGTCTTATTCGGGTTATGTTGCTTTGAATATTGTTCCTTCTCTTTGATTATTTAGTCACATGTTATAAAGGAAAATAAATGCTTCTATAGTTAGAATTGGGGATTAAATTGATCTAGTATTATGTTAGTAATGTAATTTATTTTATTAATTAATTTAATTTAATTAATAAATGATTTAATCATGGATGAAATTAATTTTATTGATTAATTAAATTGATGATGTTTAAATTAGATATGTTATTCATTTTTAAATTTATGGATTTAATGTTGGAAATTGAAAATAAAAAGGAAAAGGTTGAAATTGCATTTTAGAAATGTTTAAATTCAAAAAAATAAAAAAAAATAAGAAAGATATTTGTTATTCTGTTTTTGAAAATTTATGAGGTTTGGTGCATGGATATTTTTTGAGAAATTTTCTTTATAATTTGAATTTTCTTCATGAGTTCTTTTTTAACAAGTATGGAAAATTTAAAATAGAAGGGAGGAAGAAATTTTTGTTGTTTGTGGGTTTTGGATTGAAGCTGTGGAAATTGTTGAGTTGAAGTTGGAATCAAGGCAAGAACCTGTGCACCATCTGGATCTCCTCAAAATCAAGAATACTAGGTTTATGTTTTTAAATTTTGTTGTTTTGAAATTATATTTACATATTTTTTGTTGTTGAAAATTCATGTTGAAAAATATTTAAATCCTCTATTTGATTTGCAAAACAAACCCAGTTTAATTCATGTTTTCAAAACTTGGAAGAAAACCTTTGTTTTGAAATGAATTGTTTCAAAAGAAAAAATGAGATTCATGGCTGTAAATGGTTGTTTCTACTTTGGTTTCTCAATTGTTTTGTAAATTTTGTTATGGAAATGTAATATATATATATATATACATACATATACATATTTTATAAATATTTCATAAAAGGTGGTTATGCTAGCAAAAAAATTATAAATAATTTTTTTTAAAAACCCAAGGATGTGGATTTGAAACCGCTATTTTTTTATTTTTTTTTGTTAGGAAATAAAACATATATACTAAAATGGAGGGAGGCGCTGGGGGCTCACCCCCACCAAACCCCCCATGTGAGGCATGTGGGGAAGAGCCGCACCTAGCACGGCCCCACACAACCCGCGATTGCTATCTTTACAGTCGCAACCAATGTTGGTGGCGCTATGCATGCCACCAACAATGGCGTCGGTTGTGTATACAGCCGCCGCCCCACTGTTTGGCATGGTGTGGCATCAAAGGGACCCATGCCCTAAAATTTATGTGGTTGCCCTTTTTTTTAAGCAAGAAAATATATATATTTTATTATTACATTTTATAATATTAAAATATTTGTATATATTATGGCCAATATAATATATATTAATATTTAATATTATATTATATAATATTATAATATGATATATTTATATATTATTTAATTAAATAAAAAAAAAATATATATATATATATATATATAAACACATAGGTGTATATATATATATGTTAGGCATATATGTATATACTAAAATAATGATTTGGTTGAGGGCACGAATTAAATTTAATTAAGGAATTGGAAAACATGATAACTTTGGTTAAATCATTGTTTTATTTTTAAGACATTATTTTAAAGGAGAAGTAGTTTTGAATTTTAAATTGCTATATTGAAATGAAGAAACAATATTTATTTTAAAACAACATATTTTGATTGTAGAAATTAATGGTTATTTTATCATTATTTAAATGCAATTAGGGAAATTAAATAATAGTATTAATTTCTCCCTTATCGAAAAAGACGTATTTTAATTCAATTTATTTAATGTGATAAATCACTGAATGTTAATGAGGAAATGGATTTAGTGAATTTCAAAATAGAATTTAATTCTCGTCTTCTTGTTTGTCTTGATTGTGATCTTTTTATGTTATCGTTTGGGGGGAATTGAGTCATAGAGAATGATAAGTCCTCTAGATGGGTTTTCAAGTATGTGGGTTGTCGTACTGGGTTAGTCAAATTTTGGATTACCTTGCATAGTGCATTTAACTGTATCTAGTTTGTTACCCAGTTATCACGAACAGGAATGTGTTGACTGTATGTCATGGATAGGGATTTGATATCCCTAGGTCGCACTTGTGTACCCTTGGGTTGTGGAGTTGTTTTACGTGTTGTCTTAGAGGAGTGGCTTGCAACGAGGGCCGACACACAAAGTGGTGCCAGGATAACTCATTGCAAGTTAGTTAATACAGTGATAACATAATTAATTGATTAGAGTATCACGTAGAATCAAACACTTAATAAGATAATCTTGCCTTGCTCATGGACGCAAGGGCTCGTAAAGCCTTGGGTTGAGACAAGAAGGCCTAGAATGGCAAGATGGTTATCTTGTCTCTACAAAATATAACTGATTCCACATTAGATTACATGAGGGGCTGAAAGTCATTAGACATTACCAGGATAACCCAAGATAAGGGTCAAGGCTAGGAAGACTCACCAGAATAACCCTTGTAACATTGTGATGACACTTCTCCTAAGTCAGCAGTATGTTTGCGTCAATGATGAGATTGATTATGTAATTCTGGAAGCATTGTAACCATTGTGTTAAGTGATGTATTTATATTTATTTCAGTTCGGTTGTGTTTTAGCTTTTGTCCTGAGGTAGATGGTCTTGGCTAGAAATCCTTGTTACTATATCCTTAGCACGGGGGGTCCACTTGGTTGGGTGGAACATGCACCTTACTCCGTTGGGTTTTTATTCTTGATCATGTGGACGAGATTTCCAGTTGGAGAGCTCATATGATCCAGTATCATTTCATGCCTTATTTGTTTCAGTTGATCTTGTGAATTATTACCCCTCATTTGTTAGCGAGGTGGAAATTTGTAATTGTAACCTTATTTATTGGACTTGCCTCATTCGGGGAATAAGAGATGTAATCATATTGTTTTATTATGGATAAATGAAATTGAAAGTTATCTCTTATGCTTTGATCTAATTTATCTATTTGGAATGAATGTGTTTAATTTCTTAAGTAAATAAATGACATGGTTTAGATTCATGTTTTTTGTTGAGGTTCTAAATAACCTTTGTCTCGTAACCTTAGGGGTTGTTGGCATGTTAATTGTACTTAAAAAAAATAAAAATAGTTTGTTTAAGTAGTTGTTTGCAAATTCCTCTAGGGTTGTGTGGCGGGGCATTACACATGGTATCAAAGCCTAGGTTTAAACACTGGGTACTTTGGGATTATGATGGACCCATTAAAATTTTAGATATTTAGGATTTTAAGTTGTGTACCTTGCCTAATACCTTGATATCTTTGTGTGGGATTATGCCTCCTAGACGCAGAAGAGGTAGAGGGTGTGGATGTGGCCATATAGGCAGTCGTAGTGGGAATCGGCATGACTCTCCTCCTCTTGTTCCTCTTATACTAGACTAGGAAGAACATCAGGAATCTCAAAATGCACCAAGGGTCAGTGATCATTAGCAGTATCCACCATGGATTGAGGCTGCATGTAGAGCACTTGAGGAGGCTTTGGCACTCCTTGGTTAGAGGTAGGTAGAGGTTTAGGTTAATTTAGTTGTGAGGGAAGTTCCACCCCAGTATGAGTTGCATATGAGGGACCTACTCAGGGAACATCCTCCATTGTATGATGGATTCGACACTAGTTTAGAGGCTGAGACTTGGATTATACACCTAGATAGGTGTTTTGCCATGCACCCATATGGCAGTAACACCAAAGCATGTTATGCTATCATGTAACTGAGAGGGTTCACATCCACATGGTGGAGACTAGAGGAGCAAAAGCTCCATATTGATATTCACTCAGTATCTTGGGAGATCTTCCTAAAGTGATTCAAACTTTGTTTCCTATCTGAGCGTTGGTGTCAGTGTTGAGGCGACGAGTTTCATGCCTTACACCAGATGGCCTTATCTATTAAGCAATATGAGTGACACATTTATGATCTCAAATAGTTTGCAAGGATTGGTGATGATGAGAGTATTTTGGTGCACCATTTTGTCAGGGTCTTAAATGCTCGTCTTAGCAGTGGTGTGAGGGTTTCCAAACCCAAAACCATGGAGGTAGTAGTGGAGAAATCATGCCTTGTTGAGGAGAATCTGACTATGGAACTTGGAGGTCACATGAGTGTACCAATTGGCAGTATTTCTGTGGCAGGGACTAGCACTCGAGGAGGTTAGCCTTAGGGAGGTGTACCTCCTAGGTCTCAGCAAGGGCCATCTCAGGGTGGTCACCAGTAGTAGCAGCAAGGATCGCAAGGGAAATGTAAAAGTTTCTAGCAAAGGCAGGGGACATAAATTGGAGGCATGTGAAATGCTTCAGCTATGATCATCTAGCACAGAGTTCACAGTCTACTTTCAGGGGTAGTGCGTAGTAGTCTACTGCACCATCTAGAGGTAGAGGCTATGGCTGAGGTACAGGGTGTTTTGCTTGTGGCCAATAGGGTCACATAGCTAGAATATGTCCCAAGGGGGGCACATCGGGTTTCTCTTAGGGACCAACAACATCTGAGCCAACAGTTGGTGATGCAGGTAGAGGGCATCAAGCTTTTGCAGTGGTTGATAACCGCTAGGTAGAGAATCGAGGCATAGTGGTTGAGACATATGGTATGTTGATGGGTAACCCAGTTACCATTTTATTTGATTCTAGAGCATCAGACTCCTTCATTTCTTCTTTCTTCATAACATAATGTAGACTAGGTGTGGTAAGGCAAGTCGATAGGTGGCTGGTAGAGTTAGCCTCGAGTGCAAAATTCACATTGCATTCCCTTGTTCCAAAGTGTAGATTGGAGATTGGACCTCTCCATACTACGATGGACCTTTGATTTATTCCTTTGGGTTCTTATGACATATTCATAGGGATGTATTGGTTGGAGGCACATAGTGTGATCACAAATTGTCAATGTAAGTCGATTCGATATATTGAAGCATCTGGCAGAGAGGTAGAGATAGTGGGAGTCCAGAGGATGATTTCTTTGAGGGTCATCTCAGCTATGCAGTTGAGAAGGTGTGTGCATCAGGGTTGCCAATTTTTTGCTCTTACAATAGATGACTTGGATCTAGGAAGTGGAGAAGAGGAAGTTTCTCTTGATAGTCACCCCATCCTTCATGAGTATTCCAATGTCTTTCCAGATGAGATTCTAGGGGTGCCTTCTTAGAGGGACATTGATTTCAAGATTAACTTTGTACCTGGATCAGAACCCATTTCTTGAGCTCCTTATTGTATGACCACCCGTAGCTGAAGGAGCTTCGTTTGCAGCTTAAGGAGTTGTTAGAGAAGGGCTTCATTCACCCTAGTGTTTCACCATGGGGAGCACCAGTTATCTTTGTGAAGAAGAAGGATGGTTCACTTCGGTTATGTATTGACTACCGACAGTTGAAGAAAGTGACCATCAAGACTCGATGTATGCTTCCTAGGATTGATGATCTATTTGATCAGATCAAGGGTGCCACCATCTTTCCAAAGATTGATCTTAAGTCAGGATATCATCAACTTTGGATCTTTGACTCAGACATCCATAAGACAACATTTTGAATGTCATATGGACACTATGAGTTCACTGTAGTACCATTCGGGTTGAAAAATGCACCCTCTATGTTCATGAGTCTGATGAATAGTGTATTTCACACATACCTAGATAGATTTATCCTTGTGTTCCTTGATGAAATTTTCATATACCCTAGGACAATGGTAGAGCATGAGGAACATTTGTGGTAGGTATTGTAGTGCTTACGGATAATCAGCTATTTGCTAACTTGTTAAAGTGTGAGTTTTTCAAGACTAAGGTTCAGTATCTTGGGCATGTAATCTCAGGGGAAGGTATTTCAGTGGATCCTACAAAGATCCAAGTGATCTCATATTGTCCTATGCCCACGAATGTGGCAAAGATATGTAGCTTTATGGGGCTAGTAGGTTATTACAGGCATTTTGTGTAGGTTTTTTGAGGATAGGTTATCCTATCACCACCCTTCAGAGGAAAGGGAAGAGGTTTGAGTGGTTAGAGAAGTGTGAGGTAGTGTTTCAAAATCTAAAGGAGAAGCTAACTAGTGCACCGATACTAGTGATACCAGATCCGACTGGGGACTTTGTAGTTTGTACAAATGTGTCCTTGGAGAGGTTTTAGGTGTAGTGTTGATGCAGGAAGGTCAAGTCATTGTATACGAGTCATGGAAACTCAAGGATCATGAGCTGAACTACCCCACACATGATCTTGAGTTTGCAGTAGTTGTTCATGCATTCACATGATGGAGGCATTTCCTTCTTGGCCATAGGTTTGAGTTGCATAGTGATCACAGAAGTCTTCAGTATATCTTCATGCAACCCAACCTTAATGCTAGATAGAGGCATTGGATGGATTTTCTTTGTGAATATGACTTTGAGGTGAACTATATCGAGGGAAAGGAGAATTTTTTAGTAGATGCACTTAGTAGATGGAGACATGAGATATCTGAGTTTACTCTTGTTGTGGATTTATGAAGTTGGATTCTTTCTACCCTTCTAGCAGATAGTTTGTATCAGGGGGTTAGGACAGAGATAGAGGCACACAGACCTCTTAAGGGTAAACATTCAAGATATTCTCTAGATTTAGATGAGATATTGAGATAGATGGGATGCATATACGTTCCTTCATCAGGTGGTCTTCGCACCTTGGTCATTACTAAGGCGCATCATGCACCTTATTCAGCCCATCCTGGGGTGAAGAAGATGCATGTAGATTTGTGTCAGTTCTATTTCTAGCTAGGGATGAAACACAATAGCATGGATTATGTGTCACAATATCTAGAGTGTCAACGAGTTAAGGCTGAACACCAACATCAAGCAAGGCTTTTCCAACCGCATTTAGTACTAGAGTGGAAGTGGGATATAATCTCATTAGATTTCATTATTGGTTTACTCAAATCTTCAAGATGACATGATGCAATTATGGTGATAGTTGATAGGTTGACGAAGGTGGCACACTTCTCACATATGCGCTCTTCCTATACGACATCGTTCGTAGCTAGATTTTTCATGGAGGACATAGTGAGGTTACATGGTATTCTACATCGGATTATTTCTGATAGGGATCCAATGTTTACCTTAGCTCTTCAGACTTCATTACAGCATGTGATGGGGACACAATTGAACTTCAGTTCAGCTTATCACCCTAAGACAAATGGATAGACTGAGAGGGTCAATCGGATCCTTGAGGATATTTTTCATATGTATGTGATATACCAGTAGACATGATGGGAGGATTATCTCTATTTGGTCGAGTTTGCATATAATAATGGTTTCTAGAGTTCTATTGGCATGCCTCCATTCTAGGCATTGTATGGGAGACCATGTCACACTCCCTTGAGTTGGGATCGACTAGAGGATAGGATAGTGTTGGGTCCTGAGATGTTGCAGGATATGGAGCAGTAGGTGGATATGATTAGAGAGCACTTGGTAGAAGCATAGGATAGGTAGAAGAAGTATGCAGATGCGCATAGAGTGGATCGTTAGTTTTTTGTAGGTGATAGAGTCTTCTTATGGGTGCATCCATGAAAGAGTCACATCTGTTATGGGAAGGTTGCTAAGTTGGCACCTCCCTTTGTCAGACCTTTCGAGATACTCAAGAAGATTCGTCTAGTTGCTTACCGTCTTGCTTTACCACCCAATTTGTCATGCATTCATGATGTTTTTTATGTTTCAATTCTTCGGTCGTACCATCCAGAGATTTCTCATGTCCTTGATTGGAAAGAATTACAAGTAAAGGACGGGCAGCTGGCTTTGGAGCCCATGGTCGTAATGGAGTGCAGAATGCTCACTCTTTGAGGGCAAGATATTGATCTGGTTAGGGTCCAGTGGGATCCTAGGGATGACACATCATCCACTTGGGAAGATCCAACTAGAATGAGGGAGCTTTATCCCTATTTGTTCACAGACTTCCAGGAGTAAGCATGACCCTAGGGGGGAGGATGTAATACCCTTCCATTTTTCTCTTTTGTGCAAATAGTGTTGTTCTCCTTTATTAAGCTTTAGTTTTTGTTTTCACTTTGACTATGTACTCGGTTATGGTTGATCACTATTTTTTCATGATGTGGTGATGTATCTTGATGTGATGATACTATATTTTGATGTTATTATGATGACATGTTTTGAATTAGCATAAGTGCACATTCAAATTAATGATGTTTAATGCTTTTGATTATAGCAATATGTTAGATACATCAGTTAATAATACTATATTGGTGAAGGGGACATTATTGCATCACTCGCTTGTGAGTGCCCTACAATTTCATGATTTCCTCTTCAAGGTGTGTTTTAAATATGACATATATATGCATGTGGATATACTCTTTGTTCGCAGGTTGACAGGTATAGGACATCGAATCCACCTGGTTTCATAGGTTTGAGCGTGTACATTGTCCAATGACATTCAATTGGGAGATACTAGCTAGTTTTTCCATGCCAAGTCATCACCCTAGTCGTAGTGTATCATCAGGTCTTATTCGGGTTGTGTTGCTTTGAATATTGTTCCTTCTCTTTGATTATTTAATCACATGTTATAAAGGAAAATAAATGCTTTTGTAGTTAGAATTGGGGATTAAATTGATCTTGTATTATGTTAG
Organism: Sequoiadendron giganteum; assembly: GCA_007115665.2. Taxonomy (NCBI): domain Eukaryota; kingdom Viridiplantae; phylum Streptophyta; class Pinopsida; order Cupressales; family Cupressaceae; genus Sequoiadendron; species Sequoiadendron giganteum. Next base: position 579,625,471 of record CM021104.1, read on the forward strand.
TAATGTAATTTATTTTATTAATTAATAAATGATTTAATCATGGATTAAATTAATTTTATTGATTAATTAAATTGATGTTTAAATTAGATAAGTTATTCATTTTTAAATTTATGGTTTTAATGTTGGAAATTGAAAATAAAAAAGAAAAGGTTGAAATTGCATTTTAGAAATTTTTAAATTCAAATAAATTCAAAAAAATATGAAAGATATTTGTTATTTTCTTTATGAAAATTTATGAGGGTTGGTGGAGGGATATTTTTGGAGAAATTTTCTTTATTATTTGAATTTTCTTCATGAGGTTTTTTTTAACAAGTATGGAAAATTGAAAATAGAAGGGAGGAAGAAATTTTGGTTGTTTCTTGATTTTGGATTGAAGTTGTGGAAATTGTTGAGCTGAAGTTGGAATCAAGGCAGGAACCTATGCACCACCTAGATCTCCTCAAACTCAAGAATACCAGGTTTATGTTTTTAAATTTAGTTTTTTTGAAATTATATTTACATATGTTTTGTTGTTGAAAATTCATGTTGAGAAATATTCCAACCCTCTATTTGATTTGCAAAACAAACTGAGTTTAACTCTTTTTTTCAAAACTTGAAAGAAAACCTTTGTTTTGAAATGAATTGTTTTAAAAGAAAAAATGAGACTGATGGCTGTAAATGGTTGTTTCTACTTTGGTTTCTCAATTGTTTTGAAAATTTTGTTATGGAAATGTTATATATATACATATTTTATAAATATTTCAAAAAGGGGAGGTTATGCTGGCAAAAAAATTATAAATTTTTTTTAAAAAAACCCAAGGATGCAGATTTGAAACCACTGTTATTTTTTTTCATTTTTTGTTAAGAAAAAAAAAATATATATATATTAAAATGGAGGGAGGCACTGGGGCGTCACCCCCACTACAGCCCCCATGGAAGGCGTGTGGGGGAGATTCGTGCCCAGTGCGGCCCCCCACAACCCATAGTTGTTGTGTTTATAGTCACTGCCATTGTTAATAGTATTGCGCGCACCACCAACAATGGCGTTAGTTGTGTATACAGCTGCCGCCCCACTATTTGGCATGGCACATGCCCTAAAAGTTATGTGGTTGCCCTTTTTCTAAGAAATATATATATATATATATATATATATATATATATTTATATTAATATTAATATTTAATATGATATATTTATATTTTATTTAATTAAATACCTACCTGTCTATATATATATATATATGTTAGGTGTATATGTATATATTAAAATAATGATTTGGTTGAGGGCATGAATTAAATTTAATTGAGGAATTGGAAAATATGATAATTTTAGTTAAATCATTGTTTTATTTTGAAGACATTATTTTGAAGGAGAAGTAGTTTTGAATTTTAAATGGCTATATTGAAATGAAGAAATAATATTTATTTTAAAACAACGTATTTTGATTGTAGAAATTAATGGTTATTTTATCATTATTTAATTGCAAGTACAAAAATTAAATAATAGTATTAATTTCTCCCTTATTTGAAAAGACGTATTTTAATTCAGTTTATTTAATGCGATAAATCACTGAATGTTAATGAGGAAATGGATTTAGTGAATTCCAAAGTAGAATTTAATTCTCATCTTCTTGTTCATCTTGATTGTGATCTGTTTTTGTTATCGTTTGGGGGGAATTGAGTCATAGAGAATGATAAGTCTTCCAGATGGGTTTTCAAGTATGTGGGTTGTCCACCTAGGTTAGTCAACTTTTGGATTGCCTTGGGTAGTTGTTTAACTGTATCCAGTTTGTTACCTAGTTATTATGAACGGGACTGTGTTGAATACATGTCATAGATAGGGATTTGATATCCTTAGGTCACACTTGTGTACCCTTCGGTTGTGGAGTTGTTGCATGTGTTGTCTTAGAGGAGTGACTTGCAATGAGGGCTAACACACAAAGTGGTGCCAGGATAACTCATTGCAAGTTAGTTAATCCAATGATAACATAATTAACTGATTAGAGTATCACGTAGAATCAAACACTTAATAAGATAATTATGCCTCACTCATGGATGCAAGGGCTTGTAAGACTTGGTTTGAGACGAGAAGGCTTGGAATAGGAAGATCGTTATCTTGTCTCTACAAAGGATAACTGATTTTGTATTGGATTAAATGAGGGGCCAAAAGTCATTAGAGGTTACCAGGATAACCCAAGATGGGGGTCGGGGCCTAGGAAGACTCACCAGGATATTCCATGTAACATTGTGATGACACTTCTCCTAAGTCAGTAGTATGTTCCCATCAGTGATGCAATTGATTATGTAATTTTGGAAGCATTGTAACCATTGTGTTAAGTAATGTATTTGTATTTATTTCAGTTTGGTTATGTTTTATCCTATGTCTTGAGGTAGATGGTCTTGACTATAAATCCTTGTTACTATCTCCTTAGCTCAAGGGGTGGACCTTTTGGGTTCCACTTGGTTGGGTGGAACGTGCACCTTACTCTGTTGGGTTTTTCTTCTTGATTGTGTGGACAAGATTTCGAGTTGGAGAGCTCGTATGATCTAGTATCATTTCATGCATTATTTGTTTCAGTTGATCTTGTGAATTATTACCCCTCATTTGTTATTGAGGTGGAAAGTTTTAATCGTAACCTTATTTATTGGACTTGCCTCATTCGAGGAATGAGAGATGTAATCATATTTTTTTATTATGGATAAATGAAATTGAAAGTTATCTCTTATGCTTTGATATAATTTATCTATTTGGAATGTATGCATTTAATTTCTTAAGTAAATAAATGACATGGTTTAGATTCATGTTTTTTGTTGAGGTTCTAAATAACCTTAGGGGTTGTTGGCATTAGGTAGTGAACTTGCATGTTAATTGTACTTAAACAACAAAAAAATTAGTCTTTTTAAGTAGTTGTTTGTAACTTCCTCTAGGTTTGCGTGGTGGGGCATTACAATTCCACTCATATGTAACCTAGGTTAGCCTCTCATTTCACATCCTAAGCTTATTTTCTTCATTTCTCTTCTTTTCCTCTTAATTCTCTAAAAAATATTTTAATTGTGCCTTTTTTGTTTCATATTTCTCTTCCTCCTACTATAATATTCCATTAAAATAGAGGTAGAGGTAGTAGACGACTGCATAAGGCGCTTAGTTATGGAATAAAATCTAACAATTGAGTACTAAATTTGGGATGACTTTGTTCCCAATTAAGCTCAACTTTTCCTCTATAATAATCTGATTTTTAACCTTCCTATTTTTTATTTTCTCCACTTATTTATTTTCTTATCAATAATTCTTGATGTCCTCTTCTTCCATTTTCTCAACAATTTTGTTTCTTTGAGAAGGGTTAGAGGGTGGGTTGGAATCTAGGACCAAAGAAACATAGTTTGTCTCCAATACCTCCTTCACTAAAAGATTACTAATGGATGCAAAATAAGCATCACAGGACAAGTAAATGAGAATCTTATAAGTTAGGTTGGTTATTCTTCATCACTTTAATCTCCTAAATCTAGGATCACATCTAGAGTATTACTTTCCTTTTCTCTTGCTTCTATTTTTTTAATAATTTTTCTTATCCTCTATGTTGAGTGTAACAAGATGCACATATCTCATTTTCTTACTTTATTTCTAGTTGCTCTTATTTTTCTCTTCACCCTTCTCCTCTTTACGACTATTTTTATGGTTTCATATTTTCTTAGTAGAATATTTAGTTTTTAAAATTTTCTCATTCTCCCTTTCCCTTGGTTCTGGAATAAACCTCCTAAACGGAGTAAACTCCAAAAGAAATTTTTATATTCAAGTTATCTTTTTTTGACACTATTATGAATTAATTTGAGGGACCCTTCCCTTTCCTATTAATGTCTATTTTGGACATAACCTTTTGAGTATTACTGGGGGTGTTAAGTTAAGTAATTTTTATATGGGTCTTCAAGGGGGGCTCTATTTCAATACCAAATTTTTATTTAAAAGGATTTTTTCATGATAGCATGCAAAATTTAAATATGAGTTAGTTAAAAAATAGGCAGGCATTTTATATAAGTTAAATTTTTACAAGTACATTATTAGGACTTGATTTAGAGGAGACATGCCCACATTATTTATTGAATCTTCTAGGATGGTTAAAATATAAGATTGGAAAGTTATAAAATGAGTATTCCCTTAATGAGGTAAGAAAGGGAAACGATAATTGTATGAACAACAATAAAGATACCATCCATAGTTAGGTACTTAATAATATACCTTGTCCCAATACCTATGTAGACCTTCCCACTTCTAGAACTGACGTCTCCTTCCCAAGGAAATAATATGTGAACTCATTATCATGGTCTTCATTATATCTCTTCACCTTGCATCTAATACAACTTATACTAGCAACCTTTGGAGTCATTTCATTATAAACCATAAATTCCACTCTGTCAATTTAAAACTCTTGTAAGTTCCAAGAATCTAAAAAATATTTCAAGAGCACCATATCATGTTACTGCATCACCTTGAAGTAGTAGGGAATTCCCCTGATTCATATATCCTCCAAATTAATTTATTATTTTGTAAGTTTTGAAATGGAAACCTAAGATAAATACCCTCACCTAAATTAATCCTTTTCACTTTAAACACTAGGGACACAAAATAAATTAAGAAATTTTATTTGACTGTTATTCTTAAGGGAGAGAAAAATAGCCTAGTTTGGGTTTTTTTTACATATTGTGTGGCTTGTGTAGTGATTGATTATAAGATGAAATAAACTAAGGTGAATTATGATAAAACTAAATAACTGTAACAAAATTCAAAAATTACATTAAAAAAAAACTTAGAAATGCGAAGCAGATCTTACTAAGAGATATAAAGAACCTAGTACTATAATCTAGAGCCAATTTGAGAAGACACCAGCACTAGGCACCTATGTGTTGGAATAAGTGGACTAATCAAATAGAAAACTAACACACCGAGGAGACATTAAATTGAAATAAAGCTAATCTAGAAAGCGTAAATGAAAACTCTCATGGCAACAGCTTCTTCAAATTCATCCCATCGTCCTCTATCTCCAAGGATTTGATAAAAGATGTTGGCTCTCAGTTGTGTAAGCAACAACTTGTTGAAATGACAACTTAGGAGAATGAGATTGATTTAAAAATGCATATTCATGACTATATGATTTAAGCTATAGAATTAAAATGCTATGATGCTAAAATACTTGATAAAACTGAAATGCGACTATAATAACTACGTATGAAAATCTAGAATTTGAGGTCCTTTTCAACTCACAAGAGGGTTGTATTTATAGATTTTTGAAGGCAAGAATCCCATTGGCTAGGATCAACGGTTGAGTTCAAACTTGTTGAGATGAATGGTGAGAGATCAAGAATTTTAAAAGAAGATGGAATTTTAAGAGATGGATGGAAGATTAAGAGACAAATGGAAGATGTGTCCATAATTAAAATAGATAATATTTAATTATGTGTAAGAAATGAAAAGCTTTTTAATTAAATATTGAAAACATTTAATTATGTGAGAGAAATGAAAAGATTTTTAATTAAATATTAAAATATTTAATTATTGAGAAGAGTGAAGAATTTAGAAAGTGTTTTAAATAAATATTGAAAATATTTAATTAAATGTGAAATGAAGAATATCATTTAAATTTAGAATTTAAACTTGTGATAATTAATATAAATAAATTGTGAAATCTATTTAATTAATTAAGAGGAAGATAGCATGTATTAAATAAACTTATTTATTTAATTAAACTAGAAGAATTGGAAAAATGAACAATATAAATAAATAATTAAATTTATTTATATGTAGATGACTTAATAATATTAATTAAATAATTCATATTTAACTAATTAATAGGTTTGGTTAACCGTGACCATTTTTAGATGTGTACAACACCCTTCTTCAAAAGTTCCAAAAAATACATTTTCAGAGCCTATATGGGTGTAGAAATTTTTGACACTCTTGGACAGTAAAAATCATGATCTAAATTATTTTTATAATTAGTTTAACAATGTTCGATGTTTTGTGGATGACGAGTCCATAAAACATGAAAAATAGTTTAGGAGTTTTCAAAAGAGTTGAGATATCAAATCCACTTCACACAAAAGTAACCCACAAACCTACAACATGGATAGAGGAAAAAGGGTTGTGCCATATAAGGGCTTGCCTTGGTAAAAATGCATGTTGGTGTTTCCACCTAAATGATGGAAATGATGAGTAATGATAAAGAGTTTATGTTCTCAGGGGAGTAGAGTCAAGAAAATAAATGATAATAAAACACAATGATATCTTACCACTAAATTTGAATCCCTTGTTGGACTAATGTAGGCATGGAAATCTCATAAAAGGAATATGAAGAGTTACACTTAAGATCTTACAAGTGTTATCATGTATAATAATAATAACAATAAATAAGAAAAATCATACAATTATTGAACATTAATTTGTGAATAGATTATAGAGTTCAATTTTCTTGAATTATGTCTTTGATATCTTTTTTTTCTTCTTCTTAATTTGCATTAATTTTCATAGGTTTCTAGAGTTATTAGATATTTTATATTGATAAAAAGGAGGGAAGAAAATATATATGTGTGTGTGTGTGTACATATATGAATTCAAACAAATTTTTAACTAACCATTTATTGAAGTTGACAAATAAATAAATTTTATAAATTATATTGAGGACAATATTCAAATTCCATAAAAGTAAGCAAGATTTGATAGGATAGGGATGTTGGGTGCATGGGTCGATAAAAAATTCCTTACAAAATCCTAATAAATAAGTATTTAATCTATTTTATTGAAAATACTATAAAATAAATGCAAAATTAGCATAATTAAGAACATGAACCAAATATGGTGTCAAACCTAGTGTGGAATTATGAGTGGTGATAATTTATGATAATAAATGTAGCCTGAAATTTAGTGAGGGTATAAAAGCACATTATTACCCATGGTAAAGCACAAATAATCCAATGATTCCTTTCATAAAAATATAGGCGAGGTAGGATGATCATAAATTGAGATATGTGGTATCCCCCAACCTTATGATCCTAATGATCTACAATGTTAAAATAAAAGGGCCACACATAAATATAAGGGATTATTCAAAGAGGCATACACATATATAACCTATACTTATAAAAATAATGACCTAAACCTGCATACATCATACACGAAGAATACACAAACAATTCATAAAGAATACATAGAGAATACACCAAGCATACATAGAGAATATATGGAAAATGAAAAGCATGCAACATAAATAAATATATACAAGGTATGGCATCACAAACTAGTAATATGTATAGATTCTTACTAGGATATATACCAAAGGAAACATTCACAAATTATAGAAGATCAAAGTCCAGTATTTATAGGTGTCTCATGAATAACAAAAAGAATTATAGGCTAGTGAAAAAAAATGTTTACTAGGTTAGCTCATAAACAAGTGAAAGCATCACATGATGGTAAATTTCATTCTTTACTAAGTGGGCTTTACAAGTAGTAAATTAAACAACATAGGCTTGTAAAGTTTATTGTTTACTAGTTAATGTTTATGTGAAGAACGTAAAAATTAAAATCCAAGCAAAGTGCACTATGTTTTAGGTAAATCTAATGGAGTGATAAAAATATGATCATAAGGTTTTGTGATAGAACAACCCACATTGTGGTTTGTGAATAAAGTTAAGTGTAAGGTCTAGAATTTATGCCACCACTTGAAAGTAATAGCTAACAAACCATCTAGGAGAAATTTTCTTTAAGGTAGAAGAGTGATAAATATAAAATAAGCACAAAAGGTTTTCAAAAGTCATTTTATTTTTATATATAATACAATAACACATGATGGATCCAAATATCGAGGTCTAGTATGAATGATAAATAATGCATATCACAATTATAATTTTGAATTAATATCATTCCCCAAATATGGTAGAATAATGAGTACACAAGGAGAAATGCACATGAAAAAAAATATTTGGATGAGCATGAAGGAGACCTAATGATTCTTTGTATTGTCCCAAAATGGGTAAGAATTTTCATTTACAATGAATGGAAGAATGGATATACATATTGAGGAATGTCACAAAAGGTCTATTCCCTCAGTATCCTTGTGTCAATGAAAGAATCAAGGTCCATCCAAAGGGAACTAACCAATGTAAAAGACACCAAAAATTTTACGTAGATAACAATAAATTCAAGCATAAAATAAATACAAACGGTAACACACTTGTGATCCAATCTATACAAGATTATTTTCACTTTGATCTTTCTCAGCATATAGCGAATGTAGGAAACATGATATAGGGACTATAACCAATGTAGTATACAGAGCAGAACTTGGCTCAACACATAGTCTATCACTTGCTACAGAAGGATCTTCACACTTACCCCCAAAAGATATGTTCATTAGTTATATAAACATCAATGACAATTATAACTATTCTCCAATTTTTCATTTATGTTACCATCCAAATTAATGTCAAAAATACACCATAATGGGTAATGGGGTAGTGTTACAAGCATGGTCAAAAGAAATATCACTCATAGGAGAAGAAGGATATTTGAGAGGAGATATGGAAAAATATCATGGACCCAATGGTGATGAAGGTGGCATTTTTTTTTAAATTTTGGATTGGTTGAGAAAGATAGGGCTCAAGTTTATGTTTTTGTGACATGGGTGAAACAGAGTTAGGGATGGTAAACATTGGTGAGGGAAAGGAACCTTGTCAAGACCTAGATACATATGAGAAGGATCATTTGGAAAATATCCACCTCCAAAAATTTGGCAAGCCATAGTATGACATCATCTCTTGCATTCTTTTGAATTTCAATTTCGTGTATGATTTTGAGCTTGTGTAGGGGGGTCCTTGGTATTTTCCAATGCTAGTTATTTTTTTCCTTTTTAGGAGGAATGAAAAAAACCAAAAAAGGTTAAGAGATAATAAGAGGAGGTTTTCACACACTTGAATACTTTCCTCTAGACATCAACGAGATAGGATGAACAAAAGTAATCCCTAAAGTGCAAGAAAGTGTAGATTGTGCTAGGAATTTTCCTCATATTCTTGGATAGGATGGTAGAGGTAGAACCTTAGAATAGACACCAGATGCTTAGGGTCAGGGAGGGATACCTAGTTTTGACCTTGATTCATTCATTACTTGTGAAACAATAGGAATTGTTGTCATATCCATAAGAGATCGAGGAGACATAGGGGTAGTAGTAAAAATGGTAGATAAAGTGTTTTCAATAAAAAATTATGTGATGTGGCTAGCTTTTAATACTTTATGGGAGATAAAAAGAACATCATCATATGGTGAAATGGGCTCAGTTGGATGTTGCCAAAATTAATCAAGTGAAAAGTTTTCATGAAGAGACAAGGGATAGAACTCAATATGGTGTATAGTGTGCACTGTTTAATACCCAAAATACTGAGAGGGGGGTGAATTAGTATTCCCTTAAACCATTTGATCATAATCCATCCAATTAACAAAACATATCTAACTACAATAAATATTGAAAGCATGAAACAATCACAAGGTCACATGACACATGAACACCAATATTTGTACGTGGAAAACCTAGAAAAGGAAAAAACCAAAATGAGAATTAGCTCATGATATATTATAACCAATTATAAGATATTACAAATGCTCACTACTAGGACACATTGTCCAATAGGGATCATAGAAAAAGATAGATACAAAATAGAAATTGCCACAACACCATGAATTAGACCTAATCACAAAATATGCCAACTAATCAAACTCCAAAAATCAACCCAATCACATAATGGGTATGTGCACGATCATGATGGGCCAAAAAGTGCTGATATGTAAGTGATATGATAGCCCATGTGGCTAAAAATTTATTTTTTACCCAAAATTGATGAAACAAAAAGGGTTTTTAAAGGAGATTCTCAGTTTTCCACCAATATAAATTATTCTTTACTTTGAAAAAAAAAATTATTATTCATTTTTTTTTTGAATTACGACTAAAGTCCTAATTGATAGGTTGATTGAAAAACATGTATAGCTTTCAAATGGTATCACATTTATTGAATCTGAAACATGTGTCACATTATATGCTTTTCATACTATATGATTAACAAAATTAAATTGAATTTCATGAATTTTTGACCAAGTTAAGGTGGCCAGACATACGATTTTTTATATTTTTCAAAATTTGTAATAAAAAAATCATAATTAATTATTTACTTGGAAAAAAATTACAAAAAAATATGCATCACATCAGAACATGAGTCCTCTACTTATATCTAAAATTTTATAAAAAAATATTATCATTTTATTGTGGTTAGGGTGGTGAGGCAAACACCTACTTCTTATTTTTCCTGAAATTTAAGTACTACTACATTGAAATTTCAAATTTTCACCAAATAGATTTAAAAAAAAAACCCTAGTAGTTTAGAAACTACATTCAATTTTCTATAGATTCTATTCTTACATATTTTTGAAATAATATAGATAAATTATTCAAATTTTTACGTCAAGTTGCCTAACTCTAATTTTCTAAATTTCCATTGCCACTTAAGGGCCTATGTTTTCCATGATGATCCTACACATACCCTAATCACATACCATCTAGAATATATAATGTACTAAAACTTGTAAGAAATCTTCCAAAATTATAAATTTTCATTCCTAATGTTGAAGGAACATAGACCAGATTACCCATACACATTTACACTATACAAAGCCAAAACTAAATGTCCAACAACTGTCAGTTATATCTTTCAAACTACACATCCAAAATATCTAAAATCTTTAACATAGATGCACATAATGGTCAGGAATAATATATTATCCCTACTTAATTAGATCTTATAATTTGAGAAAATTTGGATTAAAATACTATATTTAGACATCTCCATTCTATTCACTGGATTAGATTAAATATCAAAAATCAATGTTGACATCAATGACAACACATAAAGGGGTTCCTTCTTAATTCTTTCAACAATATCCCCCTTTTCATTGATGGAAACATGTGTCAAAAATGGTTCCAAAACTGAGTCTACATACTTCTCCAAAAACATCAAACATACACCATACACCATCTCCAAACACTCTAAACATCTCCAATCCTTTCTCTCTTTGACATCAAGGAAAAAGGATGGGTCAAAAAAACACATGTAAACTCCAACTCTGATGCATATTTACAAGTGAACAACTATATTGAATAAAATAACCCCCCCTTACGGAGTTGACTAAAAAATTTGAATTGACTACATGTGCAAAACTAGAAAATAACTGAAACACTAAAATAATATACAAGTGCGAAATATTTAACCCGAGGAGGGGGCATCTGCAAGCTCCTTAAGAATAGATTTACAAGTAGACTTCCCTTCATTCCAAGTTATCTTGTCTATTGCAAGTGATTTGTAAATTCATTCCAATTCTACTATGATCTCCTCTCCCTCTTTTAGAGTACTTGGATACAAATTTATCTTTGTAATCTTCTCTGCATCAACTAGGGCACTTGACACTGGTATATTATTGGTTTTCACCAAGTCCCCAAGCTATCTTCCTTATGATGTCTTATTTATGCCTTTCCAATGTGAAGAATTTATTCTGTAGATTTGTGATGATAGTCCAAGTGGTCTGATCTCTATCCTTAGCCAGATCAAATGAGCTAGAGGCATTAGTAATTTGTGACTCAATTGAGTCCATTAATTCCTTGAGTTGCATTCAACCACCTCATGGAGTACAAAAATAAATTATTTTCCTCATCCTCACATTCATGAACTTCCTTGATGTATTTCTCTACATTATTATGTGTTGATTCACATCTCCCTTGAAGCTCTATTAGTCTCTTCTCTCCAACCCTTGTTTCTAGTTCTTTTTTAGTTTTTTTCTTTCTAACCAGCGGCATACTCCTTAAGAGAATCAACCAAAAACTTCATATTTTCCACTAAATTTAAAGAATTATCAATTGAAGTATGAGAAGTAGCATCCTGTAAAGTTTTTTTAGCCTCATTAATTATTTTTGTTTCTTTCTGATGGGTTTCAATTATTTCTTTTCTTTTGGAAGCATGAAAGACATCTCTAAGCTCCAACTTCTAAATTTGTGAGTTCTTCTTCAAATCAACACTGTAATGCCCTACCCTATAATACACCAATAGACTACAAACAAATTACTAATTTGTTTGAAAAATTAAATAAATATGTATATAACTAAATATTTTAAGATTAAGTTACTCTCAATTAGAATTTTACTCTTAGTGTTATGGATGATTACAATAGAAATGTTGATTTCGCTGTATTTTCATCTAAATCAAAGAAATATATTGTAAGTTAGATATTTGTACAAAACTAAACAAGTTATTAAATTTAATGATACTGTAGTAACGAAAAAAGTAAGCCTTTTCCCTTACATGGTTTGATAATTGACATTAAAACTGGACCAATGAGTTCTTGGAAAGGTGTTGTAATGTTTTGTACACATTCACACTATTCTAAGACCTTTATTTGACTAAAACATGTCTTATTCGATCCTTTGCAAGGGTGTTTTAAAGTGTTGTAACACACTTTCACACTTTTCTAGAATATATTTACTTAATTAAGCCTAAGGCCTCCCCTTTCTAATAAAATATACATAATTTGTACCTTGTTTAATTGTTGTAATTTTTTATAAAACACTTTCACATTTATCTAGGTGGTCATTAATTAGTTGTGGGTAATTGGATTAATTAACCCACTTTTAATTCAAATTTAAGCCTTAATTTTGACACCCCTCGAAGAAAGGTCCTAGAAAGTTGTGCTAAGACCAATTCGCCTTCAACGGAAAATGGGTCCTCCTCACATTGGACACCCCTTTTTTATTTTAATTTTTGTGGGATTCTAATGATTTTTAATCCTAGATCTGAGGTCATCTTGAATTCTTTGAATTTTGGGGTTAATCTCCTAATTTATTATAAATAAGGGATTAATTCATATTATTTCTCCTAACAAGCTTTACAAGCACCCTAACATTTTCAATTATTCAAGCATTATAGAAAATTAGAGTTCTTAAAAGCATTATAAAAGCATTGATAAGGCATTTAAAGGAAGATTTCAAGAGTTCATTGCAACAATTCAGGATTATATCATCATCTCAAGGGTTTGATGCCTTCATTCATGTTCTTTAGCTAAAGAAGTGGATGTAGTATTGAAGATATACTTGCAACCATTGTTTCTAGATTTATTTCACAAGACATCATCCAAGGTGACATCAATAAAATATTTCATTTTCATGCTTCATTTCATCATTTTATTTCAAAAAGGTTGTCAACAACACTGGTTGAGATTGGCACCTCCACCTTAATCCCACCCTTTGGGCATATTGCACATCCATTTGCACCCCCACTAGCACTACCAAATATTCCATTGTTTATGGTGTGGATGTCATCTTTTCGATTGAAGTCGATATCCCATCACTTTGTATCTCTCTGAAAAATTTAATCAGTGATAAAGATGCTTGAGTCACACAACTAAGTCAACTTGAACTCAAGTGGATGAGAAACACATCAAGGCCTATAATCATCTACAAGATTATCAACATCATCTCAAAATAAGTTACAATAAGAAGGTTTTTCCCCACCAATTTAACATTGGTGATCTATTCCTAAAAGAAAATTAGCGCACCCAACAAGATCAAGAAAAGAAAGGCAAGTTTGAAGCTAATTGGTTGGGTTCTTACATAGTAACTACAAAATATGGTTTTGGGGCATATAGGCTTGCAACACTTAAGGTGGAACCATTGGAAGAAGGCATTAAGATCATGAAACTAAAGTGGTTTTACAACTAGGTCAGCTGGATTATCCTACCTTGAAAAATACCAAAAAAACTAAAAAATCATCAAAAATATATAAAAAACAAAAAAGTAAAAATTCAAAAAATAGTAAAGAGAAATAGTACATCCTATGGTGAAAACCATCCTTGGTGGTGCCTTGGATAAGTAAAAGTGGTGAAAACATAGCAAAAGGTGCCATTCATAGAGGGCTTAATCATTATCTACCTTGTGCCCTATTTTCCTTTATTATTCCATCTATCCTATTAGCATATCCTATCCTCGCATCCTATTGTACCCATCTCTTCATCGACATCCTATTATCCACCACTTGGTATATTTTTTATTGAGCATTGGAGGATTCATATCTACCATCCAAGATCACAAGCTTCTATCCTAAATCTAATATTTTCATCATTTGTATACTGGTGTCATTTTTTGATCTCGTGTCCTCATTTAGGTCCTCCATTGTGTCGTTCATCACTAGGTCTCATGTCATCCTTGGTCCCATTTAGTTGAACTACGTTTCCTCTAAACTTTCACATAGGAAAGGCTAATCATTTGATCAATCCCTAATAATTTTTTTCCATCCTTTCACATCTATCTTTTTCATCCATTGAATTCTCCATTGTGCTCTTTCAGCTTTTATCCATGGCTAGTCATCAGTCTTTTATCGAACTACAAGGTCTCTATGCTTTCACATAATAAAGGCCATCAATTGATGAGCCCCCAAGACATTGGGTTTATCCTTAGGTTGTGCTTGGTTTTGTGTCATTTCGTCAAGTATGTTCCTATCCAACAAGTTTTGGGTATGTGCAGGATCATGATGGGCCAAAAAGTGGCGATATGTAAGTGATATGATGGCCCATGTGGCTGATGACTTTTTTTTACCCAAAATTGATGAAACGAAAAGGGTTTTTAAAGGATATTCTCAAATTTCCACCAATATAAATTATTCTTTACTTTGAATTTAATAAATTATTATTATTCATTTTCTATTTGAATTACGACTAAAGTCTTGATTGATAGGTTGATTGAAAAAATCTATAGCTTTCAAAGGGTATCAGATTTTTTGAATCTGAAACATGTGTCACATTCTATGCTTGGAATACTATAGGTTTAAAAAAGATAAAAAATTCATGAAGTTTTGACCAAGTTAAGGTGGTCAAACATATGAGTTTTTATATTTTTTAAAAGTTATAATAAAAAATTATAATTAAATATAAAATATTATAAAAAAAATTATCATTTTACTATGGGTAGGGTGGTCAAACAAACACCTACTTCTTATTTTTCCCTGAAATTTAAGTACTATTGCATTGAAATTCAAATTTTCACCAAATAGAGTTTAAAAAAAATAAAAGCAACATAGTAGTTTAGAAACTACATTCGATTTTATATAAATTCTATTCTTACATAGTTTTGAAATAATATAGATAACTTATTCAAATTTTAACATCAGGTTCCCTAACTCTGATTTTCTGAAATTTCATCGCCACTTAAGGGCCTATTTTTTCCATGATGATCTTACACATACCCTTCCAAAAATATAAATCCATTCGTACAATGAAGTTCGATCAACTTTGAGTGTCTTGAGTCATGTCGATCATTTAATCTACCCTCCATCTTTGGTCTTAATATGATGTATCCTTAAATCATACTACATTAATCCCATCTCCCTTCTAGTCCTATGACAAAGGATATTTTAAATTTATTATCATCTATTGGTGCTCTTGAGTTTTGTTTATCATTTAAGCTTACTATTATACTTATTCAAGGTCACCACGATCTATCATATCCTAGTGTGTTTTGACTCATAAACATACTGGTATATCTTGGTTTTTGGTGTGATCTTGTCTTCCTGGTTGTCCTGTGTAGTGCCCACCAAGATCCTTGTGGTCTTTTTTTATGCTGGGACATTGGGACATTATTTTTGCTTGTGGTTATTTGAACATCAGGCCCGACCAAAGCCTTTGTGGCTTTAGGGTGTTTGGATATCCTTCCTTTTTTTTGTGTTTGTCTTATGCATTTGACACTAATTGGCCTTGGTTCTTCATACCTTCGCATATCATGTCCTATGCTATAGAAAAATTTAGTGCTCCTAATATTAAAAAATTGCATTAGATTTGTATTTCATTTATCCTCTCATTGCATTGTGTTTATCCCCATCCATTCTTCCTCTAGCCTATAATAAGTGATTTTTGGTTGTGAAATTTTTTTCCTCCACCTATTCTTTCTATCACGTTTCCTTCATTTTTGATAGGTGCACTATCATACTCATCATTATTCATCCCACTATGCATAATCAATATCTTTTAGATTCATTTTATTGCATTGCATTAGCATATTTCTTAGTATCATTGTCCATTTCATTTTTATCCCATTAGGTTGCATTAATCGTGTTGTTATTTTCATAGTTAGATCCTTGTTCATTGCATTAATCCATTGCATTATTTTTTTTCATTATCACTAAATTTACATTGCATTATCATTTTCATTATCGTCTTGAGTTGTTTAGAATAATATAGATTTTTTACTCTAAGCATCTTAAGTTCATTTTCATTATCATTTTAAGTTTTTTTAGATCAATATAGATTTTTTATTCTAAGCATCTTAAGTTCATTCCATTTCATATTATTTCATTGCATTATCATTTTCATTATCATCTTAAATTATTTAGAATAATATAGATGTGTCATTCTAAGCATCTTAAGTTCATTTAATTTCATCCATTGCATTGCATTATCATTTTCATTATCATATGAAGTTGTTTAGATTAATATAGATTTGTTATTCTAAGCATCTTAAGTTCATTTTCATCATCATGTTCAGTTTTTTAGAGTTGTTATTCTAAAAATATTAGTTCATTTCACTACATGCATTGCATTACATTATATTTATCACATCTACCCATAGCTTGAAGTGCATACTGCATCCATTACATATTTTCATATCACATCATATGTACATATATAATCATTACAATGCAATCATCCATACATTATTCATCATCCATGCATAATCATTCATCATATATCCTATTTCATACATGCATGCACCATAAATCACAGTCACATCACCACCTACATCACACACTATTAGTGTCATGTTGATAACATACATCATAAAATCAATAAATCATGTCACATCATATCCTACCTCAAAAAGAATTAGACATAATGAATCTCATCCATATCATCCACATATAGATAAGAATAAAACATCATAATCACATGCATACATCATAGTCATAATCATAGATATGAGCATAATAAATAACCACAACATCACATAATAATCACATAGCATCATCAATGTCCATCACATCATATATATATATATATAATATAGTTTCCAATCATAAGTCCATACAAGTTGCATAATAAAAAGATCATAAAAAGACCATTAGAGTTTGTAATAGTCCATAATAAAAACTCCATGTTCATATTCTATCGAACCCACCAAATAAAGGTACAAGTGTAGGGAAATAATAAAATACATATAGATACATCCGACGCATCAAGGTATCTAGAATCAATAAATAATCATAAATGAAATAATCTGATGAATCATCTGCATAAAAAAAAATTGTATTTAATCTTTGCCTATATATATGTATTCACCCTATGCCTATCAAAAATGGAAATCTTTTATCCCCCCTACCCATCTAATCATTACTCCCTGCATCGAAGCTTTGTGGGGAGATTGATCCCGATCCTCGACCGTGAGAAGGTGTCTCTCTATAAGCACTATATCCCCTGGAGTGATTCTGCATTGAATGATAGGGTGTTGGTCTATGTGTCGCTAGTGGCATGAATGGAGGTACTCTTTGTGTGGGGTCAAGTAAGGCCATGAAGTATACCCCCATCTAGTATCCAACCTCAGTCCTAGCATGGGAATCCCTATCTTCCTATATTTGCAATTGGTCTCTCTCCATCCTATACCTATCCCACTACCATTGTATCCTTTGCCTCTCCTACTCCTAGGCTTCTTGTGGTAGTCTCATTAACTCCATTTGTGACTCCATATGCCCCATCCTCCTCATGGCCTCATCTTGCTCCTCTTGTAAACTATGCACCTATGTCTTTGCTACCTTATCCCTCCCTACAGCCTTATACCTCTCCCTCCCTAAGGAATTTTTATGGCCCACCACCCCCTCCACCATCTCCATTGAATCCTCTCACACACCCCTTCCCTCCTCTAGCTACCTCTGTAGGTTATCTCTCTCCCTCTATAGCTCTAGTATCTACTTTGTGAGCTCCCTGGTCACCCTGATCCTCATCCTCTTACATAGTCTCAACATCTTTCTATAGCCACTGCACCTCCCCCTATAGTCTCTCCACCTCTTTCTATAGATGATCCCTATCAACCTTCGACTCTCTTAATCAGTGCTTTGTAATGTGCAATTTATCCAGGGCTCTTGTCAACAAAACTATTGGATCCTCTAGTGGAGATTTTTGATATGGTACTATGGCCCTCTCATCTACCATGAGGGAATCTACCTCCATCACCTTCTCCCCTCTCCTCTCCTCCTCCATCTCCACATTAGGAACTACCTCCTCTACCACACTCTTCTATCTCCCATCTCTCCTCCTCCTCCATGGCCTTGGCTACTCCTCCTCCTCATCACCAAACCCAACTTCCTATTAAACTGGCTGCACAATATTAATCCTCTTAGGCCTCTACTGGACCCACCATGCTACATACCACACTATCGTACCTACATCCTTCGTCCCCCCTCCATAGACATACAATAATAAGGACTGCCTCCCACATCTATCTGTTGTACTCTATTGTGAGCCTTTGTCCCTATATAAGCCAAAACTCCTAGCTGATCCTCCTAAACATCTATGGCCCTAGAGGAATGTCCTATTGTATCCTATACTGACATGTGACCATGTCTAGTCTATGCAACTCTATCATGAATGGATCTATTCCTATCAAAAAGAAATTAGAAAACAGATAGGCCCTATACAACCTATCATCCTCTTGCCATCCTCGAAAATGTCACCCCATATAGGGCCTCTACATAATATCCTCATCTCTTATCCCATCAATCAATCACCACAAAAACTCCAGGCTCCCTACCTCCTAGTAATGTAGCCTCCATCTGTGCTTCGAGGCCCACCAATAGGACACTAGGAGAGTCTCATCCCTAGTTACAAAAATCAAAATGTTTGATCGTGCAACTCAGATGTGCTCCCAAGCCCATACCTATAGCAATGTGATGTGGGTCACATTGAGTGCCCACCTATAACACACCATGTGCATTTCCTACTACAACTGAGCTAATAGACATGGCCCCCATGCAAAGACTTTGTCTCACCTCTCTACAATATGCTTGACAACCTCAGTCATCTTGAGGCTAAAGAAATGACCACTTCTATCAAGAAGGAGAATCCTGCTGATGAGTCCACATAGATATAGAGGTAGTGGTTCCCTCACTACTCCCAGGCATGCATCAATATCTAACTCCTTCCCTCATACGAGAAGTTCAACATCTCCAAACACTTCCTGTAGGCTCCTCTCCACTGGACAGGTTGACATAACACTAACCAGGTGTCCTCTAATCGATAGTCTCATAATCTGCCATCCATCCTCCAAAGTCACTATCATCTCCCTTATTAGGACATGGAAAGTGGATGTCTCAGAGCTTCACCACTCCATCAATGTTGTCAAAAAAGGTCTATGCACCCTAATGTTGGGATATCCCAACATGTACAATAGTCTCGCCTAATCAAGTGTCGAGTGGTCATCCTCGGTCATAGCCTCCCGAGTCACCTCAAGTACAACCGAGTGTCTCTCTAGCATCCTCAAAGTCTCGAAACTTTTCATCCATGCCAACCATTTTGTCATACATTCTAACATTTAATTTTTATCCTTTTATTTTTCATCTCTACCCTAGTTTGTCGGGTTCTCCTCTATGTAAGGTGTGTTTCCCCTTTCTCCCCTTTTATTTGTTTTCCTATCATGATCATGCATTCGCCCCTATGCCCCCTTTTGGTGGGTTCACCTATTTCTCAAGTGCACCTAACCCTTCCCATGTTAGGCACATATTTATGCTTTATATCCCAGAGGCAAACTCATGTTCACCCCTTTCCTCTTATTGACAAGTACGTACTCACCCCTGTAATGTTTTTCCCGAGAATGGAAAACTCGCATTCTCCTTTCTTCCCCATGGGTGGATCTTTATCCACCAATTCCTTTTTTGTGTGGATTTATTTTCACCCTTTCTCTCAAAAGGTGATTTCACAATCGCCTATCTGGGACATATTTGCCCCTATCTAGTTACATACCCACTCGTTTTCCACTTTGAAAATTTTGCAATCTCTTATCACCTCACCCATACGCCCCTGTTCTCACAAGTTCACCTCTTTCAGAGAGACACGATTATGAAATTTCCCCTCTCCTAGTGTATCCACCCCTATGGACATGGACCTGCCCCTTCCCTAACAAATTCACCAGTCGAGCAAATATGTTACATTGGAAGGAAAAATCCATTCGACCTAGCTACCTGACCTACAATTCAAACATACATGATAAAATCAAAATAAAATTATGAATAAAGAATTCGAGTCCTACCTAGAAAGGTATGAATTTCTCATAGTAGTACGTGCACACCTCATCTCCTTGGTGGATCAGCTCGTCCTTACCCTCCATGTCACTCATCTTGTCAAAAATCACTATTTCTCTCCCTTGTTCAATCATCTGATGACAAGTGTACAAATGAAAATAAGGTGAATAGTGAATTTTCAAATTTACTATTTATAATTTTCATTTTGACCCTATTTAGCCTTTTAATTTTTGGGTAATTTTTACCCTTTACTTAACCCTTTTTTAATTCATTTCCCCCTTTTCTTTTGAGGGCTATCATTTTCACCCCATATGTCTATTTTCCTCCATTCAAAAGTCATTATTCATGGCTTTTCATCCTCTATTGTGTGGTACCCTCCATTTCTCCATATCGATAAGTCTCTTGAGGCCCCTTTTCTTCCCCATCTTCCCTCTCGAAGGGCCATAACCTACCATATTTTTGTATCCTTCTTTCCTATCAATTTTCTTGTGATATCGAGGCATCGTCTAATATTATTTTCCTCTATTGAGTCATCCACACTTTATTTTACTTCAAAAAATTGTTACTTTATGTAATGAAATAACTTGCACAAGAGAGGAATATATTATGGAATATTCTGCAAATACTTGATAATAATATGCCACTTGAAGGGGGCAACCTCCTAATCCACTTCGAGGGGGATACCTCCAATAGTCTTCACTAAGAACACAATACTTAACATGATGATCAAATAAGACTCACAACCTCCTCTATATACCTATTTATGCCTAGGATATCACCTAGGCTGACTTAGATAACCCTATATAAGTCTAAGGCTGACCTAAACAACTAAATAACAATATACTAATGATTATATGACTTAATTAGGAGTTAAGATAGCCACAAGATGACTATTCATAACCAAATGTACACCAATATTAAGGGTGTAGCATGCCCCCCCTATTCAAAGAAGCATTGTCCTTAATGCTAATGAAGTGTTGATTCTTTTGAATGAACTCCTCATCCTCCCATGTGGCATCTTCAACTAGTAAATTCTTCCATTGGATGAGATACTCGGTGAGAGTTCTATTCCTCAACTTCTTCGTGCATGTTTGATGAATTCACTTGGGTTCCAAAATGATTCTTCCTTCTTCATTGAGCTCTAGTAGTGTTGTTTGAGTTGGAATATTATGCCCAATTACCTTCTTCAAACAAGAGACATGAAAAATTGGATGTATCTTTGTTGTTGGTGGCAACTCTAGCTTGTAGGCAACACTACCAATCCTTTGAATGATTTGGTATGACCCATAAGACCTTGGTGACAATTTATTATTCCTTTTTTGTTGTTTCAATGAGATTTTATTTTAAGGTTGCAATCTCAAGAAGACCCAATTGCCAACTTCAAAACTTCTTTCACTATGATGTTGTTTTTCCTATTGTTTCATTCAATTTTGTGACATGGCTAAATTCTCCTTGAGTCCTAAAATTAATTTTTGTTTATGAAGCAAGTGGTCCTCTACTGCCTGAACTCTCGGTGACACCTTTAATGATGATGTGATGGAAGGAGGATGATATCCATAAAGCACCAAAAATGGAGACTTTTTTTATGAGCTATGAAAAGAAGTGTTATACCACCATTCTGCAAATGGTAGCCAATCCACGCATTGAGACTATTTCTCTAAAGTGAAACAATGTAGATATCCTTCCAAATACTTATTAACAACCTCAATTTTTCCATGTGATTGAGGGTGGTATGAAGATTTATGAGCCAATCAAGTACCCAAACATGAGAATAATTTTTTCCAAAAGTGACTAGTAAAGATAGGATCACGATCACTGACAATAACCTTAGGTGTACCATGTAGCTTTTGAATATTCTCCAAAAATAATTTTTCCACTTTACTTGTTGTAAAAGGATGTGATAATGCAATGAAATAAGCATATTTAGTGAGGCAATCAACTACTACCATGATGACATTATGGTCTTTGGATTTGGGAAGCCCTATGATGAAGTCCATGGATACCTCTTCCCAATGTTGGCTAGGAATAGATAAGGGCTGCAAGAGACTTGGTGTCTTAATCATCTCCCCTTTATTCCTTTTACAAACCAAACATTCAGCCACAAATTTTTGAATGTCACCTTTTAGCCCTTCCCAAAAAAAATCTTGCTTGACTTGATGATATGTCTTCAGAAAACCTGAATGACCAGCAACTAGAGATTCATGTAGTTCTATGAGAATCTTGTGTTTAAGAGTGGAATTATTGCAAAGATACAAGCGCTCTTTATACCAAAAAGTATCTCGCTTCCAACAAAACTTGTATGAACTAGTAGGATCACTTTTTAATTGTTGGATGAGATTACTTGTCGCAACATCATTTTTCCACTCTTCTTTAGCTTCTTCCACCCAATTTTCTTGTAATATTGAAAGAGAACACAATAAGGATTCATCTTTCCCATCCTCCCTAGAAAATGCATCCGCCACAATATTTTCCTTGCCTTTCTTATATACAATCTCAAATTCATATCCTAACATCTTAGTGACCCATTTTTGTTGCTCTTCAGAAGATAATCTTTGCTCCAAAAAATATTTTAGGCTATCATGATCTGCCTTAACCTTGAAGTGTCTACCCATTAGATAAGGCCTCCATTGTTTAATTGTATGAAGGATTTCTAGCATTTCCTTCTCATAAATAGGTTTTAGTTGATTCTTACCCTTTAATTAGCAACTCTCAAATGTAATTGGTTGACATTCCTATATGAGAACTACTCCTATCCCATTTCTAGAAGCATCACATTCCACAAATAATTCCTTTGTGAAATCAAGAGTGGAAAGCACTGCAGTTTTATACATAGCCTCGTTCAATCTCTCAAATGCGGCATTAGCAGAATAATTCCATAGAAAATAATCCTTCTTCAATAGAGTGGTGAGGGGTGCTACTATACAACCATAATTCTTCACAAATATTCTTTAGTACCCTATCAATCCCAAGAAACCCCTCAGTTTCTTAATGGTTTTTGGAATAGGCCATTCCATGATAGCCTTAATTTTTTTAGGTTCCACCTTTACTCCTTCATGTGAAACTATGTGTACCAGATACTCCACCTCCTTAAGACCAAAAGCACACTTGGATGGCTTAGCATAGATTTGATGATCTTCAAGTATTTTTAATGCTTGATCTACATGCTACAAATGTTCTTCCAAATTCTTGCTATAAATCAATATATCATCAAATAACACTAATACAAACTTTCTCAAGAACTTCTTAAAAATGGAATTCATCAAATTTTGGAATGTAGATGGTGCATTGGTAAGACCAAATGGAATCACAAAAAATCAATAATGACCCTCATGAGTCTGAAATATTTTCTTACAAATATCTTCCTCCTTAATCCAAATTTGGTGATAACTAGATCTAAGATCTAACTTGGTAAAATACATAGCTCCATTCAACTCATCTAGCAAATCATCAATAACTGGAATAGGGAACTTATATTTAATGGTTTACATGTTGAGAACTATATAATATGGAAACATGTGCCAAGTTTCATCCTTCTTATGTACCATCACCAACAGAGAGGAGTAAGCACTTTGGCTATGCTTGATAATTCCTGCCTCTAGCATCTCCTCAACAATTTTTTCTATCTCACTTTTTTGTATGTGTGGGTACCTGTAAGGTCTGATGTTTGGTGGTTGACTCCCTATAACTAGTTGTATGGCATGATCATGATGCCTCTTAGGAGGAAGTCCTTTAGGCATATCTCCAAGAATAATTGTGTGACAATCAATTATTGCTTGTAAATATGGATGAGTAGGAGCATTAGATTGAGAAACTTCTAATGAACATAGCTGGGCCACAGATCCATCCACTCCTTTCTTAAGAAATTTTTTCATTTGATGAGAGCTAACCATCTATGGTGAATTTTCCTTCAGCCCCCGTATCTCTACTACCTTTCCTTCTGATTGAAATCTCATGAATAGTTCCTGGAAGTTCATCTCGATTGTTCCCAATGTAGTAAGCCATTGTACTCCCAAAACAATATCTGTTGCACCCATGGATATCACATACATTAGGGTTTCAAGTCAATAATAATTTGATGCTATGACACTTCCCTGAACAACTAACTGTACCACCATCTACAATCAAAACTTGAAACTCTAGAGTTGGATAAATAAAACAATTTAAATGAGTAGCCAACTTTTTTGATGAAATTATGAGTACTACCTGAGTCAATCAACATTGTTACTTTTTGCTTCTTTAAGAACCCCACTACCTTGAGAATTTGTGGAGCACTAAAACCTGAGAGTGCATGACAATAAATGATTGGTTGAGAATCATTTGATTCCTCATTTGACTCCTTTTTATCCTCTAATATGGTTTCCTCCTCTTCTTTCTCACTTGGCCCTTCAATATAGAACAATTTATTTTCACTACATTTATGTCCCCAACTATATTTTATATCACAATTGAAACACAACCCATTCTCTATTTTCTCCTCAACTTTTTATGGATTCAACCTAGTAGGTTGAGGAATATAAGGTGATGAATATCCTTTTTCTCTTGTCACATTAGCCCCTTGCTTCTTAGGAATCAAATACTTCTCCTATACCCTATGTGCTAAGGTAAGTAACTCATTTATAGAGCTAGGAATAAACACATGTACCTCATGTTGAATGTGATCCTTGAGACCACCCAAGAATAAATCATTCAAGTTCTCCTCTGTAATTGTATCCACTCTTAAAGATATATTTTGGAATTGATGAATGTAATCCTTAACTGATCTTGTTTGTTGAAGTTTAGTAAGCTGGCTGAAGAAGTTGTCTGTCACACTATTGCTATATTGTGCTTGGAGTTCCTCCATAAAAATTGACCATGAGACGGTGAGACCCTTTTTCCTTCGATGAGTAAAAATCCAATAATAGAAAATGAATTGATTTGTTTCTAGATATAGGGAATCGATGATGACCTTTTGTTCATTTGGGATTTGATGTACTTCAAAAAAAATCTCCATTTGGTTTATCCATGTTAGACGATCCTTGTCATCAAACTTGCACATATCCACCTTTGGAAATAAATCCTTGATCCCATAGGATTATTAAAATTTGTGTCAATATTAGCTGACTTGGAATTTTCACGTTGATTTCTTGAGAAATCCTTTCTTGGTTCATTCATATAGGCACTTAACATGCTTCATATATGCAATATATATCCTTTTAGATCACACACATCTATATTTATTGATTAAATTTATTACTTGACCTTACTTATTTCCTCATTAGATTAATATCCTCTATTTTTACCCCATCCTTATCAGGAGTCTTCCCCGGTGTGACAACATTCTTTTTGCCCCTTGTTGCAGGCCCCATCATGATGGGAACCAATTTTTTTGAAATAAATCACACAAATGAGATTTAAATTCTCTGAAATATTTACTCTAATGTACTAGAGCCAAAATACCTCTCATTTAGAAAAATTTCCAAGAAATGACTATATTTTCAGCCTTGAGAGTGATATTTGCGGAAACCCTAATTTTTATATAACTTTCTTAATTTCTATCCAATTTATCCAATATTTTTACTGTAGTATCCTATAGTATTCCTACAAACACCCACTAAAAATAAGGCTCTAATTGAATAGAATTTGAGAGATATGAAAATTCCAAATAAATTGTGTAGAAACACTAGCTCTTCAATAATTCACTCAATTCTGCTCTAATTCCTCTGAAATATGGACTATATCTTCTTTAGTATTGTCTCCAAACACCCTTTAAAAATCAGAAACAAATTCACTAAAAGATGAAAGATATGCTCTTCCCAAAATTGCCTTCAATATTTAGAAAAAACCTTGCCTCTACGATGCCAAGATCATGCTCTGATACCACTTGTAATGAAATAACTTGCACAAGAGAAGAATATAATATGGAATATGCTTAAAATAATTGATAATAATATGCCACTTAGAGGGGGAAACCTCCTAATCCACTTCGAGGGGGATACCTCCAATATTCTTCACTAAGAACACAATACTTAACATGATGATCAAATAAGACTCACAACCTCTTGTATATACCTATTTATGCCTAGGATATCACTTAGGCCGACTTAGATAACCCTATATAAGTCTAAGGACAACCTTAAAAACTAAATAACAATATACTAATGATAATATGACTTAATTAGGAGTTAAGATAGCCACAAGCCGACTATTCATAACCCGATGTGCACCAATATTAAGGGTGTGGCACTTTAACAATATTTAAAAGAGGAGAAAAATGTAGACACCTAAATTTGACCACTCCCATATGGTCAAATTCACCCTTGTATTCCTCTATTCCACATCTCTTAGCCATGTTAATTATTTAATTTATTATTTTGTTAATATTTCATCTTAACGCAATGTCTCCTAAGGTATTTAATTAATCAATTAAATACCTTACCTTATTCCTCTCTAAATTGAATAAATAGTTCAATTTATTTAATTTAGTGATTTTATCCAAATGAATTAAATCAATTTTTAATTCACCTTAATCTATGATTGGGAAAACCCACAAAAGTGGTTTACAATTCGAGTGTGGAAGGAAAAGTTGCAAAAAATGACCCCATACAAAAAAAAATTGGTTTTTGGGGTTCGAGCGAACCAAAAGAGGGTTCACTAGAACCCTGGTTCGAGTGAACCCATTTCATGGTGGGGACCACCATTCATGGAAAAAATTCAAAATAAAAGGCTTGTGGAAAGGGGGTTCGCTTGAACCCTGGTTTGAGCAAACCCCCTTGGTTCGCTTCAACCCTGGTTTGAGCGAACCCCCTTGGTTCGCTCGAACCCCTGTTTTCCCCCTTTCTCTCCCTTAAGCACCAGAAATTCCAAAATTTTGTGCTTAGAAGCTTGGGTTGAGGATGAAAATGGCAGAGACTTCACAAACCAAACTAGATGATGGTAGTCCTCAAAACAAGCTATCCAACGAATATAATTTTAATATGTTTTGGTTTTATTATGTATTTTTTTTTAGTTTTATTAAATATAGGTTTTTCACCCAAAAATCAAGCTCTTTGTTCCACACATGTGGAAAAATAGTAGATTATCAAAAAAAAAATTGAAAAATATGAGTGCACTAGATATTGATGTCCTTGATCCAAAATAATATAAAATTGAATTTTGATATATATAAAAAAATTGTGTTGCATACGATCCGCCTATGTCTGAATTGTAATTGGTTTAACTTTGAAACTTGATTAAGGAAAAAATATTCAATAAAACACTATGAGACCAATTGGAAGCACTAGATGTCATAGTTACAAATCTAAATTCAAAAGAAAAAATAATTTTATCCTTCATGGAAAAAAATCTATGTTGTATACGGTGAGCATCACTCCTTAAAAATGTTGTTGACTGGAAAAAACTAGTTTTCGAAGGAGATGGAAAAAGAAGTGCAATTTGATTCCAAAAATATGAAAAAATATAGTTAGAATCTATAGAAATTTTTTCACAAATCACTAGTTTGCGTCATCTTCAAATTCCTCATGGTTTAGCCTCTATAGGTGCCCAAAAGTGAAGATTTAGTTAGAAAAAAATATTTTAGTGTCCAGTTTGGCCAAAATTTGTAAACCGGTATTGTGGGATCACTCGAGTAGGGTGTGCAGATTCCTAATCATCATAAGGTTCACATCCTCCATAGTTGTCCACTTTCTTCTAATCTCCCATTAGCCCATCTAATATTTCATTTGAACTACTTTAATCACTATTATTAAATACTTTCTCCTTTTGGAGAACCCATCTTCTTTCTTGTGTGAATTTAAAATTAACATTTATTCACTTGTCCTCTCACTGTACAGGAGGAAAAAGACCTCCTTATGAGGAGATCTTGTCCATTCCCAAGGTACTTCCCAGTACCTCCACCTCACCTCCACCTCACATCCACTTCATCCACTCTTGTCCACCTCATCTAACACATGTCATCATGAGATGGCTTGTGAGTTGTCAACTAACCCTAGCCATTGATCTTCCCCACCTTAGCTGAATCTCATCCCTCCATTTATTTGGAGGAATTTACCCCAAATATGATGATTTTTGCCTCATTTTTGGAAATCACTCAATCAAGAGATCACTTAGCTAATTCATGCACTCACATACACCCAAGAATACACCTCCATTATTGTGCCTACCTTGAGCTTCCACCTTGCATCTAATCAACTACCCACATTCACCATTACACTATCCATCACCTTAGCTTCATTTTTTATTAGGATACATGTAATTTTTCTAACTAAGGAGCACACAAATCAACCATCAAAAGGGACAACCAACTCAACAAATCAAACAAGGTAAAAAGTGTTATTTTTCTTATGTTTTTGTTTGAATTCAACTAGGCTCATCTTGAGGTGTTGTAGTGTATTTCCTTATTTTGTGTTTCATTTCATTTTTCAATCTTCGAATAGGAAATTAAATTACACACAAAATGCTAATATTGTTGCACAAATGGTTGTTGTTGCACCAAAATATCAACCTACTAATACTCGATAAAACTGCTAGAGTTAATGAATCCATGAGAGGTAGTTAATCCATGTCACAAAACCAAGCGATGCATTGCATAACACAAGGAGATGGAGGGAACATGCCTTGCAACAATCCCCCCAACACAAGAAATGGGTTTGAACCCATGGCCTAGGCTATGATACCAATTTTTGCACAAATAGTTGTCGTTGCACCAAAAGATCAACCTCTTAATGCCTGATACAACTGCAAAAGTTAATGAATCCATGAGATTTGGTTAAGCCATGTCATGAACCCAAGTGCTATGCTACACAACACAAGGAGACAAAGGGCACACACCTTGTAATAGTTTTGATGTATTAGATAGTCAAAGGATAGAAATTTAAATAGAGGTAAAGTGAATATAGACAAATTTTTAGATATATGTCCAGAAAAGTAAGCAAGGGTTTCATGATAATAATTCCTCGTGATAATAATTCCTTAATTAGACAAAAATAGACATTGGTTTTTAGATATATACTAAAAAACAAGAAATGGTTTCACGAGAATAATTTCTGAATCATGTACCAAAGAAGACAGTGATTTTTAGATGTATGTATGAATATATATATGTGTGTGTGTTTATACGCATGTACATGTATGTATATATTTATTTATATGTATGTATCTATATGTATGTATATGTATATATGTGTATATATATTTTTATGTACGTAATACACATATACACATTTATACTAATATACATATATCCAAGCATACTTATACATATACATATACATGTATATATAGACACAAATATATATATATACACACACATACACACACACACATATATATAAATTATTAAAATATAAGGTGATGTGTACACTTATTTTGGAGATAAAGGATCCTTCTATGAATTAACTGATATATATGTAAAAGATGGTTCATCATGCTTATATCAATTTTTTTATGAAGAAGAGACACATAATATAAAGGAGCCTTTTATGAAATAAATTACAAATATAATCCCTGAGAAATAACTTAAAATAGTAAATGAACACACACCTTATTGAATTTGTAAATGGGATTTGTAAGGAATAACCTGTGACCAAAAAGGACCCTTATTTACTTATAATATTTAAATAGACACTGCATGAATATAACTGTTAAATGCATAGTTATAACTATTAAATGCATAGTTCATGAAAATAACTATATGTAGAATGTAGACTGTACAAACCTAAAAATTGTGGATATTTGAGGAATGTCTAGAGGATGCCTGTTGATGCTCTATAGCTCGTAGATAATATTTTTTCACTCTAGTAGTTCGTAGAGGAGAATAATTTTAAATATCGCTGGCTAATTTCCCTCTTATTTAGTAATTCAAATTTGACAATTCTATAGTGTAGGAAAAAGTATCCATTTTTCACACTTAATTTGGAAATAATTAATAATAAAATGAGCTTAATGTTGCCATAATTTAGTGTTGTAATATTTTGTTCATATTCACATTATGTTTAGGGCCCTTTTAAATTAAATGGACTTAATTATGCCTTATTTTGGGTGTTGTAAAGTGTACCTTTATACTTTCACATTAATCTAGGGAATTGAGTTTAATTCCCTAATTGGTCCCTTTAATTCATATCCAAACCTAATTAAATGTAATTTTTGAGGGATAAAACCCAAGATTCATAAATGCCATTTCACAACACTTAAGTTTGGAAAATGTGTGTCCTAGGTAAGTGATCTAGGACCCTAATTTTACATAATGTTTAACATTTGCCAATATGTGTCCTAGGTATGTTGCCTAGGACCCATTCGCCCTATCATGAATGGGTTCTCACTTAGACCTAGGACCCCCCTTTAAAATATGTTTTTTGGCGATATTTTAATGATTTCAAATCCATAATTCAATGCCAACTTGTGATATTTGAATTTTGGAATTTTTTGTTAAGATATGTATAAATATAAGGTTATTTCACTTAGTTTCATCTAAGATTTTCAAGTGTTCAAGTCCTAATTGCAAATTTATGAGATCAAGAGAATTCAAGTGAATTTTCAAGCTTTATTACATAATTCATGTTGTTTGAGCTAATATGGTGATATAGTATTCAAGATATAATCAAGCATTTAGAGGAATTGTTTCTAATAAAGTTTCATGATCAATATCTACATCCATTGAGCCCACTTCATGCTAGTTTGCAGATTTTTTATCCAAGGTTTCAAATAAAGTACTATTGTTTCATCCCTTCATGTTTCATTGTTTCATCCCTTCATGTTTCATTGTTTAATTATAAGGTTTAATTACCAAAATGGGGTTTGACCAAGGAAAAACTCCATTCACCTAAAAAGCAAAAAAAATCTCTCTTTGATATGTGATTGTAGATTTTAGGTTCAGGATCCTTTAAAGAGAAAAATTGAAGAAAGTTGCAAGAAAATTTGTCAAAACATGGAAACTCCTCTACATATTTTATTTTTGGTTGTCGAATAGTGAACATCTAGAATATAGGAGTGTAGACCGAGTAGAAGAGAACCTAGAAAGCATTATTTCAAGAACCCTAGCCACGACCTATTCCTATTCGTCATACGATGAATGAGTCCTTAGTGAGCTTCAAAAGGTGACTTTTGGTGAAAGGTACACATTGTTTCCCCCTCTCTAAATTTTCCTTTTGATGTTTTTTTTTCAAATTTGACTATTGTTCTTCATTTTCATATAAAAGCTTACATTTTGAATGAAATAAGGGAAAATAGGTCTTTGTGATCAACCCCTTCATCATCCACACCCCTATTTTTCTTTGTTTCATTTTGGTGAACCTCAGTTTGATCCTTGTATTTTTTAATTTTGGTAGTCCTATTTCATCCTAGATTTAGATCTTGGATTAATTTTTATCTCTTTTCATTGAATTGAGTCATTTAGTGTGTCTAGTTTGCATTAAATTGGCATTGCATCTAAGGTTTTTAGGATTGAATTTTTGTATTCTTTAAATATGAAAAAAAATCATTTTTCATATCATGTACCTAACATTGCATCATATTAACTTGCATTTGAAAATTGAAACAAAATTGCATATCAAATTAGGTGTTCTAGGTTTTCATTTTGTCACATTTTTCACTTGCATTCAACATTGAATTTACAAAAAAATAAAATTGAAACTTGTTGTATCATACTAGAATCTGGAAAACACTAAAAATCACTCAAAAATCTGTGAAAAAACAAATCCAAAAACCCTCACCTAGGACCCATTCAGGGCGAATGAGTCCCTAATCATGGTCACATTCTAATTTTCTAGGCATTAAAACATTCATTTCTACATTACTGTTTGTTGTTTTCAGATTTATGTTTCTATTTGCAGAAATTTTTGTTTCATCAATTTGATCATATCTAGCTTAATTTGATATATTTAGTGCATTGTGTGATTTCAAAATTGCATTTACAAGACTTCATTTTTAGGTTTTTACATAGTGTAATAAAAAAATTGCCTTGTTTAGAATCTAAAAATTTGATTTACATATTACATTCTAGGTCATTGCGTTACACTTTACCCTACTTTCCATTTTGGGCTGGCATTGAGTTTGTGAAACTTGTATGAGATTTACAACTTGTTTTCCTATTAGCAGTATTTTTGTGAGATGTAATTCAAGACTCATGTCATCTCATGATACACATTTTTTTGTGGATCTTGGGTTTTCTAACTCTCTTTCTAATAGTGTTGATAATCAACCCCCTATGGATCATAGCCTACATACCTCATTTTTGATGACTTCCTTACCTACAACCAATATGCATGATGTTAAAAATACCATCCCTACCATGATTAGTTGTACTCAATATTTGGGTATAATCAAAGCCAAGGTGGAACTTCAATTCCTCCATCCTCAATCCCCATCTCTATTCTGACATACACTAGTACTCATGTTACCACAACTATTCAGCCTACAAGCAATGTCAACACTTCCCTAGGTATTTCTATAGGAATCCTTCTATATTTGTGCATTCAAATCTTATATCTCCTCAATCATCTCCCCTTCCAAACCTACAATTCCCTCACCCTCTACAAACATACACCACTCCAGCTTATTCCCCTCCATCTTACAATACCAACAATGATCCCATCCTTAACACACTTTTGTAAAATATGTCATCCCTTCAATAACAAATCTCCATCTTAAATCAAAAAAATAGTGGCCAACCTTCACAATACATTAAAAAATAACCATTATCCCTAGAGATATTGAGAACAAAAATTCCACAAGGTATAAAGCTTCCTCGATTTGAGAAATATGGTGGTAAAGGAGATCCTATTAGCGATGTTTTCGCTTACATAGCCTGATGTAGTGATTTTATTTTGAAGATAATCTCTTGGCTAAACTCTTCCCTAGATCCTTGAAAGATACTTCTTTAGAGTAGTTTTTCTCCTTACCGAATAATTCAATTTGTTCATTCAATGAGCTTATTGATGCCTTTTACAACCACTTCAAAATTCATATGGGTCCCAAGATGAATTTAGCTAGCCTAATGATATGTAAACAAAAGGATGATGAGAAAGTCACTTATTTCATATCACAATATCAAATTCTTTATTCACAACTAAACATTAAGATTCCTAATGCCGACCTTCAAAGAGTGTTTATTTCCAACTCGCAAGAAAAAATCCAAAAAAATCTTGAGATGATGAGATTTCCCTCCTTTATAGAGTTATGTATAGCCCTTCATGACTATCAAAATTTAGCTTATGGCCATGACGTGAAAAATCCTCCTAGTCATCCTAAAAATTCTATATTTTCACCTCAAAATAGTTACCAACCTTTCAAGAAAAAAAATAGGGGATTTTTATAATTTAATTACCCTCAACCAAATCAACAAGCTAATAACCAAGTGGTTTCTATAAAGATGACAAATCCTTTTTCCTTTTGGGATAGGAATATAAAATTTACTCCTCAACCCAACACCCTTCACAATATCATATTGCAACTCATGGAAAATAATATGATTTCCTTACCTCCCATTAGAGCTCCTAATCCTAATAAACCATTACCCTTAAGCTATAGATAAAACACTTATTGCCATTACCACCAAAAAATGGACATGATATAGAATATTGTTAGCATCTTAAACATCTTGTGCAAGACCTCATTGATTCTAATCAACTTCAAATTGGAGGTGTGAATGATCAAGGTAATAAGTCCATAGCTCCTCCTAACAAAAACTTACAAATATTTACAAATCCCATGCCGAAACACACTATTTCATTTGTCAAAGCTAGTGACACAAAGAATTATGTGATGAATGTTGACATGGATGATAAAAAAACAAAGGATGAAAATATGGATGAAGCAGTTGGAGTAGTGGCATTTATTGAAGCTAAACCTTGTATTAGTCAAACCAAAATTCCCCTTGATATTCCTTTCTCACAAAATGACATAATCAAACCTGTACATGATGGTCCTCTTTACATAGTTAGAGGAATCAAAATTTGACAAGCCTAATAATGGGATATTAATTGATCCCATTTGAATAGAGAATGTGAT
This sequence comes from Sequoiadendron giganteum, assembly GCA_007115665.2. Lineage (NCBI taxonomy): Eukaryota > Viridiplantae > Streptophyta > Pinopsida > Cupressales > Cupressaceae > Sequoiadendron > Sequoiadendron giganteum. Next base: position 579,659,781 of record CM021104.1, read on the forward strand.
CATTGAAGAATTCTTATTTTTACATGAACTCTATCAAGATCCATATGAAATACCGAAAGTATGGATAAAAAAACATAATCATTGTCCTTTCCTTGTGGTTGGCTCAATAAATATCCCTCTAAAAGTTGGACTGAAAATATTAAGTGTCTCATTCACCATCATCCTATTGTCGGACCAATTTCTGGTGAAGTTAGGATATCCATGGCTTTGCTCCATGAATGCCATCCCATTAATTGTACATAATTTTTTTAAGTTTCCCTTTGGCAGTGAAATATTTATTGTGCACCATAGTGGCTTCAATCTTGTGTCTTCTTGTGGGAAATTTTTATTGAATTTCTTTAAGGCGTCTTAGACCAAATAATTAGGTAGAAAGCTATAATCTAAGGTAAAACACAAAGGAGCTTGAAGGGATATTTCCTTTTACTGTGCATTTGGATCTTTTCTCCAAGCCTCACTTCATAACCTGCACATAGAAGATCAAGGAGAAAAGGTTGGGGTTGTATAGGGGTCTGGTTCAGTCAAACCCCCACTTTGGTGTTCCCACCTCCATGGACAACCAAGTTTCCTATTAGACCTCGTGAAGACTTCTTGTTCAAATAATATCAAAAGTTTAAGGCATAACACAGAGAAGAATTATCTCTTAGAAATATGCCTCCACTCATGATTGAGCCACCTATCTTTGATGAAATAATGATTGAACCAAAATCCCTTACAAACATCCAAAATCATCATATGAAAAATTATCCTACCATTTCATTTAAGAGACCGCGAGACAATCAAATCAGTCTCGTTGTGTCTTCTAAAATCAAACAAGTTTACAAAGCCAAAGAGAAAGTGGTTGAATAACCTCCTATGGTTCCTTCCATTCCTCCCCTAAGGGAAGAAAATAAACCTATGGTTGAAAAACCTACTCCTATACAATCATAAAATGATAACCAATTGAAATTATAGTGAGCATAAGCATAGAAATTGGGCTATTTCTCATATGTTACAAACTAATGAAGAAAAGAGAAACAAAAAAAATAAAAATCTGAACTTTCCTAAAGAAACACATAATGTCTCTTCACCCTCACCGAAATGTAAATGTGAACATACTTCTATGGACATTATCATTCAGCCACTTGTGATTAATTTAGATGATGACATTCATATTGTAAATATTGATGAATAAGTGCATAATGAGTTGAGTTCATTCTTCTCTTCTTCTATGAACTTGAATGTTGATACGAGTGTGAACATGGTGCTTCTCCTAGTTTGGCACTTGTCATTGTCCATTTGGTTAGTTTTCCTCCTTATATATATACTGGTTGATATTGGAATTTAGATGACCTGCTAATAGGTTGACTCACATTTTCCTTACTAGTCTTTTTATTTATTTTCTTTATGTGATTTCATGTATGTCATGTAATCCCCTATATTGTTCTATTTGATGTATCTCTCTCTCTCTCTCTCTCTCTCTCTCTCTCTCTCTCTCTCTCTCTCTCTCTCTCTCTCTCTCTCTCTTTATGCTTTCCTCTATATATATCTATGTTCTTCTATATGTTCTAAAAAATTTACTTTTTTCATTTATCTTGTGTTTTCCTTTTGGGGTTCATGGAAGGCATCAAGACATTTAGGCCTCTTCCATGTTGACCAAAAATCTTTTTTTTTGTTTTAACTCTCTATGTGTCATTCTTCTAAATATATGAGTATTTCGGGAATAGTGATGTTTCCAAGCTCTATATCAATATTGTAGCAAATATATAATGACTCGGAACACATAGATCCCTTATGTGTTTTGGGGGGCAACCCCTCCTTCCTTTTTCATGATGTAGCCTTATTTCTAAAACATATGACTTGGCATAGGGCTTTCTGAGTAAGCTCTCGTCTCTTAGGATTAAAAATTGGCTACTTTAAAGAAATTCCTCACAACAATGGTGTTAGCATCAACTTTAATGTGGGGGCATACATCGATAATATCTTTTCACATATTTATGTTTCATGGTGTGATTTTCTTTTTTCTTGTGATGCATCCTTTTCTTGGTGTTGTCATTGGGTTTGATGTCCTCCAAGAGTGTGATATTTCTTAGCGTATGACTTTCCTCTAAGTGATGATGAGAGAAACTAAATTCCCTAAGTTGTGGATCTTTTATTCTTGACTTTTCCTCTCTTGGAGGCATTAGGCATGATGTTCCCTAAGGAGAATACCTTACACGAACTAAGAAAGGCCCCTTTGAAGAAAAACCATATATATAGACAATGTTCATAAGTGTTTGGCATAACACAACTTGCTAACCTTGTGAAGCTTGAACCCTAAATTCAAGTCCACCTAGCATTACACACCGTGCTTGGCCATGGAGCCTTTCCTTGTGGAACCTTATTAAATTTATCAGAGGGATAGCTTTCATATGGTTGGTATGATGAGAAGCTGACACAAAGGCATGAATTTTTCATTGTACAATGAGAGCCTGTAGACTTGGCATGAATTTCTCACTAAGCCACTTTATTGGGAGACTCACCTAGTGGATAGCCTAAAGTTCCTCTACCTCAAAGTGAGCACAAAAAAAAATTGATGGCTTGGATGTGTTCAACATCTATCAGATTGTCTAGGCTTGATCTTCTTGGTCTTTGATGTTGTATGATTGTGTATCTTTTTCATTGTTGCATACATAAGTGTCTTTAATGTATACTTTAGTGTGAGTTTTACATGGGGTCATACTCTCCCTAAAGTGGGGGAAAACTATAGTGCAGGAAAAATCATCCCTTTTTCACACTTAATTTTTAAATAGTTAATAATAAAATGACATTAATGTTGCCTTAATTTAGTGTTGTAATATTTTTTTCATATTCACATTAAGGTTAGGCCCCTTTTAAATTACATGGACTTAATTGCGCCTTTTTTTGGTGTTGTAAAGTGTACCTTTACACTTTTACATTAATCTAGGGCTTTATTAATTAATTTAGGTTATTTTGCATTAATTGGCCCCTTTAATTCAAATCCAATCCTAATTAAATGTAATTTTCGTGGGATAAAACCTGACATTCATAAATTCCATTAAGCAACACTTAACTTTCGAAGATGTGTGTCCTAGGTAAGTGACCTAGGACCCATTCACCATAGGGTGAATGGGTCCTCACTTATATCTAGGACCCTAATTTTACATAATGTTTAACACTGACCGATGTGTTTCCTAGGTGAGTGACCTAGGATCCACTCACCCTATGGTGAATGGGTCTTCACTTAGACAAAGGATCCCCATTAGTTTTTTTTTTTGGTGGTATTTTAATGATTTCAAATCCATAATTCAATGTCGGCTTGTGATATTTGAATTTTGGGAATTAATGTTAAGATATGTATAAATACAAGGTTATTTCACTTATTTTCATCTATGATTTTCAAGTGTTCAATTTCTAATAGTAAATTTATGAGATCAAGGGAATTCAAGAGAATTTTCAAGGCATTTCAATGGCAGATTTGTAGAAGATTATTGTAGCAATCAAGATACCTTCCATCATGTCAAATATTTATTGCATCATGTATGTTGTTTGAGAAAATATGGTGATGTAGTGTTTAACATCTAATCAAGCATTCAAAAGTATTATTTCTAGTCAAGTTTCATGATTAGATCTACATTAATTAAGGCCACTTCATGCTAGTTTGAAGATTTTTTATCCAAGATTTCAAATAAGGTTGAACATTGTTTCATTCCTTCATGTTTTATTGATTCATCCCTTCATGTTTCATTATTTCATTATAAGGTTTAATTACCAAAATGGGGTTTGACTAAGGAAAACTCCCATTCACCTAAAAAACAAAAAAATCTCTCTTTGATGTGTGATTGCAGATTTTAGGTTGAAGATCCTTTCAAGAGAAAAATTGAAGAAAGTTGTAAAGTTGTCAAAGTTGTAAGAGAATTTGTCAAATCATAGAAACTCCTCTACAAATTTTATTTATGTCTATCTAATAGTGAGCATCTATAATTTGGGAGTGCAAAGTAAGTAGAAGAGAACCCCAAAAGTATTTTTCAGGAACCCTAGCAAGCATCCATTTTCCATAGGTCGAATGAGTCTTCAGTGAGCATGAAAAGGTGAATTTTGGTGAGAGGTACACATTGTTTTCCCCTTTCTAAATATTCTTTTTGATTACTATTTCTATCAGATTTGATTATTGTTCTTCATTTGTATATTGTAACTTACATTTTGAATGAAATAAGGGAAAATAGATCTTTGTGATCAACCCCTTCATCATCTACATTCCTATTTTTCTTTATTTCAAATTCAATGCATTCAATTTGCTTGTGTTTCAAATTTAAATTTTTTTGGGGGAAGATCCGATCATTTGAATTTGTAGCTACCAGTAACAAATTTTTTTTAAAGGTGAATTGAATAAATTATAAATTATATTTGGATTTGATGTTTATTAGGGGTAGGCTTACACTAGTATTTAATTGTGTAGGTACCTATACAGAATTGAGTTACTACATGTAGCTGATAGAGAGAGTGTTGAAGAATTTCATCCCATAGAGTTGATGGAGTTTTCCATTGTGTCATTTTAAGAACCATTAAGTGTGCACATATATTTATTAATAAGATGTATGGAGGGTGGAACCTTTTGCAATTAGAGGTATTTGTAATAATAAAAGTTTTTATAAATTGTAAATGATTTTTTTTTTGTGCAACTAGAATTGTATTGTAAATGAAAATATATGTGTACTTGACTACCTACATTTTTGAAGTACATATTGTCTTGTGAACATGTATTGGTGCTCTTTCAACTTTCTATTAGATTAAATAAAGTTTTTTAGTGTGACAAATGCAATTTTTTTGGGGGGGCTAAAGTGATCATGTAGTGAGAAATAATTAAAATGTGGGAAATAACTGAGACCTTTCCTCTATATCATAAATATAATGAATATTCCACATAAGAGAGAGTGGATGAAATATATTATAAATCCTAGCCGAGAAGTAGCTCTTGTACCAATGATGATTGGTTGAAGATAGAAATTAATTACTATCAAAAAATAATTTTTTCCTCCCCTTGAGAATAAATAGATCCAAAGGTTTATGTAGAAGCCATTCCTTTAATTTGGATTAAAATTGAAGTCAAATTTAAATATATTTCTTAGAATACAAATATTTTATCTACATGTTGAAAAATAGGTCTCCTTCAAAATAGAAATTGGATTTCCAATCAAATAATTTAAATTAGGAGAGAAATAATTTTAAACTATATATGAAAATATCAAAGATAAAGTAATTAAATTAATTCCACCAAATAGGTTATGGAAATTCTCCAATAAGTTATCCAAATTATAAATTTGAGACTCCACAAAAAAGGATAGCTTTTCTACTAAATAAGAATCCAAATGAGGTGGATCTAAAGACTAAATTTTTCCTACTATGAATAATCAATGGAATATATCATAGAAGTAACAATAAAATCTAAATTATAAACATATAATAGAAATGTGATGTTTGTAAGAGTAGAGGGAGCAATATAATAAATGTTTGTATCAATATAATGCTCAAGACCATAAAAATATTCAAGATCCTCTAAATTATCATCATCAAAGGGTATATTATCTACATCATCAATTGGAATGAGATTTTTCATAGAAAGATCATATACAAATCATGATGCAAAAACATCTCCATGAATATCCCAAAATTTGTAAGTGTGTGTGAGAAATGAATGTCTAAAATAGTACAAATAGTTTCATAATTAAAATGAGAAAAAATATTTCTATAACATGATTAATATTATTTCTCCATGCAAAATTCCTCCTAGATGTATTTAGTGTTGCAATATTGTGTGTCCCTTGGTCTCCTCTATGCAGTGTGATGCTTGGGTTCATCACATGGCTTAACCACCTCCTATGGATCTTGTATAAATCTTGTGGTTGTATTGGGAATTAACAAGTCAATCTTTTAGTGAAATGGAAACCACCAATCTAACAATTGGTATCAAAGCTGAGGTCATAGGTTCAAACCCCTCGCTTGTGCTAGGGGGGACTATTGAAAGATGGTGTGTCCCTTCATATCCTTTGTGCAGTGTGGTGCTTGGGTGCATGACATGGCTTAATAGCCTCTTGTAGATGTTATATAAATCTAGTATTTGTATCAAGCATTAAAAGGTTGATATTTTATTGCAATGAAAACCACCAATGTAACATTTAGTTATAATATGAGTCTGTGATGATAATATAAAAGATTAAGCTCCATAATTTTTTCTAGGATTTCCTTTCACTAAGACTTATTCATCCTAATTTATGGCTACCACAAATGGATGTGTAGAAAACCCAATGATACCTAATTAAATAATAAAATTATAGATCAATAATTACAATACACGTCAATGGTAAAAAATAAGCCTACTAAATAATGTAGAACTTTGCTAGATGAAAACATGTAAAAATAAACTAAATAAAGGATACTTGGGGATAACTCTAGAAAAAAAATTGGCATTCAGAAGAGATCATTAATATCTTTACAACACCTAGTTTTATGTAAAAATTATAGATTCTTGTGGTGGGGGAAATGATCTTGGAATCCAAGAAAGGTGATCTATATTATAAATAGTAATAAAATTTACGAGTAGCAAAATATGGGAAAAAAAACACCAACAGTAATATGAAGTTCTTAGAATCATTCTTTTGACACCCATATTTTTGACTTCATATTCCCATGATATTGGTAAAAAAAAGATAGTTAGCTTTGAAGAGAAAATTTGGGGGCAAGTGACCCTATAGTGGCTAGACAATGACACTTAGGTACTAGGTTATTAGTTGGCTAGTTTTGAGGATTTTTTTTGGTGGAAGTGACAAAGATTCTTGGTAGATATTTTGTATAGTTGAAAAAGTGCTTGATTGGGGCTATGGTGGTGTAGCTATAGACCTACATACTTATAATAAGGCTCATTAGATATTTATAACCAAGAGAATAATTTATTCAACCCTATCTAACAACAAAAATACCCAAAAAATTACTAAAAAGACAAATGGAATATTATGCACATGCATTACATATATGAAAATATGGATTAGTTGATTTAATAACTAAATTAAAATTTACAGTATTGCTCAAAATCCTAATAATAATACCTATTAGATATAAGACCCAAAGTACAATACAATGAAAAAATATATATGGTCATATGGATAATTATGAAATCATATAGTTTTACATATTTATGTACACAAAAATCAAGACCCAAATTAAAATCACGTAAGATTCTTTAGTCTTTTATTTTCGTGTTTTGATAGGTTATCTTATGTTTTTGACACCATAGCGACTCATTTGCGGGGTCTATTTTCAACAAGGATACACCAATTATAATATCATACATAACAAAATAAAAAAATAGGGAGGAAAAGGATGGATATCATTCTTTGATACTATCTTAGAGATGACAAGTTCATTTAAACAAGCTAGGATGACCTATAATAATGTTTTAGTTGATAGGGAATCCTACAACTCCTAGAAATCACCTAGAAAACCAAAAAAACTATCACAAAGAGAGAATAAGAAACCAATTTTATATGCAAGCATGAGAGGAGATATGATCCAATGAAGCATTTGATGTGCCTTCTATATTAAATAATGAATATTTGGATTAATATAATTATATAATTTTTTTCTTATGAAATAAAAAACCAAACCTAGATGAAACCTTAGGTAAGGATTAAGTAAGATAATTACAAGTGTCCTCATCCTATGATATGAGACAACATGACCCAAAAAATCTTAATATAGTAACACTAAAAAAACTTTTAATATTAGCTTAAGTATAATAAAGTAAAAGGGGCCTAATAATGACTAAATAATTAATTCATTATTATGTGATTTCCTAATTACTCAAACATCCCCCATTAAGGTCAACTTAGTGATAAATTATTAACCTAATGAGTAATGCAATGATGAATGCATTTATGCATCTCAACTATAAGGCCTAATGAGGTACCCATGTATAAATAAATCAATATCTCATAACTAGAGAAAAGGAGAAAACCACTAGAAAAAAATCCTCTCCAAAAGAGAAAAGAAAATAAATGTACTAGTGAAAGAAGAATATAAGAACTTGATGTGACTTCCAAGGACTGCTCCAATCACACAATTCCAATAGATGTACATTTTATAGGAGAGATAAAATAGAGATATGAATCCCACCATAAAGAAAGAGCTCTAGTTCCAATGATGAAATCCTAAAAAAAAACCATGATCCATTATCATCAAATAAAATTTATCCCATTAGGAAGAAAGAAATCCACTAGTGATTGAAGAGGCCATTCCAAAAATATTGATGAATCAAGAATTGAAATCCAAATGATGTATGCCTCTAAAAACTAATCAATTTTCCACATGTTTGAGCAATATGATGTGAATCGAAAATATTATTAAAATTGATGTAGAACAAGCTCCAAATACAAAAATGGTGGTAAGCTAATAGTGAGTATACAAATGTAAAAAAAGAGGATATGAATGTCCTAAAAATAATCCTCTGAATTTGAAACTTGACACTCCACAAAAAGGATGGTATATCTACAAGATACAAATAAAAAGAAGTTATTTCTTATAGATGATGAATTTCTTGTTGAACTGAAACAATAGGGGCCAAGGATTTCACAATGTCAAGTTGAATAGGACAAATAGAAGATTGAGATTGGCTGTCAATATGAAAAGTGGAAACATGAAGACAAGTGTATAAACCATAATAACATGTAAGATATTTGATATAATTTCTTGCACAAATGATTGTTGTTGCACCAAAATATCAACCTATTAATACCTGATACAACTTCCAAATTTATACAAGATCCAAGATCTACAAGAGGCGGTTAATCCATGTCAATGAAATGAATGGAAATATGATGTTCCAATGTTTAGGAGATGGAACAACTAGGGAACCTATTTCACACCTCACTTCATTAGGAAACCAAGTGACTCAATTGAGGGAAGGGTTACTAGGGAGGTTTCCTTAGCTGTGATTAAATGGGGGGTTCACTATTAAATGTAGATTCAAAAGGGAGAAATGAAAACATTTGTACATACTCACTATAAAACCTAAAAAATTAAGAAAATGAAATCAAATTGATAAAAAAGAATGAAACAAAAAGGTACCTAGAAGAATGATGTAGTCAAAACAAGGTTTGAAACCCTAAAATTCTACTTTTTCAAGTGCACTGGGACTCATATGCCAAGGTGATTTAGTCCCAGTCTAGGGTTTTTAGGTAGTATATGGAATCTCCTATTGAGTGATCTGGATCTGCAAAAGACTAGAAAAATGGTGTACTAGGACTCATACACCTAGACTATTGCAAAGTGTCTTGAAAAAGTGAAAAGTGTCGTAGGAGAAAAAAATTCAATTGAAAGTTTGTAAGCCTCTAAATATGGATTAAATAAGAACTTTTCCACTGGTTTCATGTAAATAAGTTGGATATCTTGCTCTAGATCTAAGTTTCTATGAGCCTTGATAACTTCTTATGATAACTTTTACAACTTTAGTAACTTTGCAATTTTGGTACTTTTGAAGGCTTCAAATCCACTTTTTCTTCAACCTATAAACCTGCAACATACAAAGAGAGAGAAAAAGTGTGTTGGAAATGGGGTTTTCCTAGGTCAATTTTTTTTTGGTAATCAAACCTTAATGATAAATGAAGCATAAATGAAATGAAACATAAGATAAAACAATAGAACCTTATTTAAAACCTTTTAGATCTGCAAACAAGCATGAAGTGGACTCAATGGATGTAGATTTTGATCATGATTCTTGATGAAATATAATGGCTTTGAATACTTAAATTTATATTGAACAATACATCACAACATTAGCTCAAAATCACATGCATGATGCATCAAGCCTTTGACACGATAATGGATCCTTACTGCTGCAATAATCTTCTATAAATTTTCCCTTGAATGTATTATAAATTGTCTTGAATTCTCTTGTGAAATTAATCTTGATTGCTTATAAAATTTTAGGATGAAACTATGTGAAATAACCTTTTATTTATACTTGTTTATGCAAAATTTCTAGAAATTACAACACTACAAGTCAACATCAAATCGAGGATAATAAAATCCTACCAAGAATTTGATTCAAAATAGGTCCTAGTTAAACGGAGACTCATATGCCACCTTGGGTGTATGAGTCCCAATGTCTTAAACATCGAACAAAAACTCCAAAAAGTGTCTTATTTAATGTGAAATTTTAAATTAGGCCCCAATACCTAGGTGGGACGGATACGCCCAAGGTGGCATATGGGTCCCAGATCACCACATCTAGAACACATAACCCAAAATCATGAATTATGAATTGGCATTTGTTAATTGTCATGATTATCCTCAGAAAAATGTAATTAATAAGGTTTGTGGATGTAAAATAGGACCAAATAAGGCATAAATGAACCAAATTTATTAATAAAGCACTATATTAGTGTGAAAGCATAAAGATACAATTTACACCATCCTAAATAAGGCACAATTAGGTTTATTTAGTTTTAAAAGGGCCCTAAAATTAATGTGAATGTGTAAAAAACATTACAACACTAAATCAAGGCAACATGAGGTTCATTTTATTATTAATTATTCCAAAATTAGGTGAGGAAAAGGTATACATTTTCTATTACTACATTTAGCCCCCACTCCAGTGAGAGGAGGAACTTGCTTCAAACTTGCACTAAAGTAGACATTCAAGAGGGGTCCAAGTGTACCAGTGTGGATGGTATAGGATAACAAAGATCAAAGGAGGTGGCCAAGGCCTGAGGATCCAAGATCATAAGTCAAACCAACATAAGCACAAAGGGACACACACAAGGTGTATGATATGCAACATCAAGATGGAAAAACATACAATGTCGACGACTTAAATGAAGAAAAGAGAAAAATAAAATATAAAATAAAAAAGGGGGTGGATGAAGCCTCAACTATTTGTCCAACTCGACGTAGATCAATTCTTAGTTGTTTTTCCAAAATTCACACCCACTCTAAGGCAATGAAACTTCAGGCTATCTGTTGTGTGAGTATTCAAAAAGGGTGGCTTAGTAGGAAAGTCATTCCTTTGTATCAAATTATTACCGTAAAATGATAAATTCATGCCCTCGTTTAGGATTCTTATCATACTAACCATATGAAATCTATCCCTCTAATAAATTCAATAGGGTTCCACAAAATGAATCTTTGATCCTATGAAAACATGCAAGTGAAAATTTATTCAAAGGGACTTTTCTTAGTTCATGTAAGGTCTCCTCTTAGAAACACCATGCTTAATTGCTCCAAGAGAGAACAAATCTAGGAAATATCACACTCTTGGAGGAAATAAAATCCAATGACACTTCCAAGAAAAGGATGCATTGCAAGAATAAAGAAAACTAGATAGTGAAACATGAGTGTCAATGTACACCTTGACTTTAAAGAGTTTCTTACACCATTGTTGTGAGAAAATGATTTAAAGTAGAAGAATACATGAGAGCTTATTTAGAAACCCCTATGCCAAATCATATGTTCTTGAATGAAACATCATCATGAGTAAGTATGTCATATGAAAGCCAATTTAGGGCATGTATTCCACATCCCAAGCTTGCTCTTATATATACATATAAGTTGGTCAACTAGCTAGAAGAGATAATGATAAGTTCCATATAAGGACAAGGCTACCTAACCCCTTGCCCCAACTTAGTGGAAAACAAGGGTGAGTCGAGGTGATTGATGAGAAACATGAAAATCAATATCTATTAGAGGAATTAGGTGACTCAACACAAGGAAGAGTACCAAAATCCTTAAGATGTTGAATTTTATTACCTAAAGTTTTACATTCGTTAGTAGAATGACCATGAACTCTATGATATGCATAAAATGAAGTCTTGTAGTAAAGTTTATTCCGTGTTCTTGGAGGGAGATATATCAAATGATCTTGAGGAGTCTCGACAAGATACTCTCTTGATCAATATTATAAGTTGTTCCTTTATTTTGTGGCAAATAAATGTCTTCCTTAGTACAAGGTGTCATACTTACATAAGAATATTTAGATTATGAGATTTTGTACTCTCTTTTATAGGAGGGTGTAAAATATAACAAATTTGAATCATTAGTGTTTTGTGTGATGAAATTGATATTAAGCGAGGATTTCTTTGATGGTTTCATTTATTTCAAAGGACAATAGCCAAGAACACTAGTGGTTTATTTCATGTTAGGCTATATGGGGACATATATTTCTTGTTCTATAGCACCACATCCTTTTCCACTATGACCAAGCTATGTCATAAGTTCATAACCTTTTCCATAAAGGTTTTTCATTTCTTTTGGATTCAGTGGTTTCTCACAATCAATTTCGTCAAAGTTCATCGTGTAATTTTCTTCTCTTTCTAGGGTGGTTGAAGTGGATGCTTTCAACTATTATATTTCCATTATTTATTTTTATTTTTCATGCTTTTTTTTATGATCTTTGATTTCCCATCAAATCTAGATGTGAAATCCAAGGAGCCCCAATCATCTTCCAAGAACTTTGTGGCTTCTTTAATATGCTTCTCTTTTTCTTTCCCTTGCACGAGTTCCACTTGTACAGTTGTTGTTCATGTTTTTAAAGGATTTTCCTTTCCTTTCTCAATGTTTAAGCAATTGTTTGGTTTAGGTTCGACTTTGATTATATATACTTTATTTTTATAGGCATACTTCATTATATGATGAAGAGTTGAAGGAACTTCTTGCATTTTTGGAATCCATAGTCTACCAAAAATAAGGTTATATGAAAGTTCATGAGGCATAACATGGATAGGGGCTTGCAATGTGGCATTGCAAACTGTAATAGGAAATGTGATCACACCAAGTGGTTGTTTTATTACATTTTCAAATCCCTCAATAGATAAGGAGTTAGGTTGAATTTGGCTTTTGTCTACTCTGATCTTATTAAGAAGTTTTACACTACACACATTAAGAGCTATGACATTGTCAACAAGGGTTCTCTTTATCTTTGTCCTATTGAAATTATCTATTATCATGAAAGCTTCATTTTTTTTCACACTTCCAAAGGAGGTATCTCACTTTTGTGGAAAATAATGTTAACATTCATTCCTTGAATCGTGTTTTCTATTCATTCAATTGCACATTAGGAGGGTCAGGAACTTTTTGTAAAGCACTTTGAATCATGATATGATGATTAGGGGATGCTTGAATAAGGTCACATAAGGATATCTTAGTAGGAGTGTTCTTAAGTTTCTCAACAAGGTCATACTCCTTTCCACTTTTCAAAGGAAAACAAGGAGCACTAGGAATTATAGGGTTAGCCAAATGGAGGGATGTTGGAGTTGTTTGTCTTGGTTGCTGATTTTTTCTAGTGTTATATGTATGAGAAATGGTATTATAATTTGATTGTTGTGAAACATTATTCTTAGGTGGTTCGAGGATGAGGATAGGTTTTTTTTGAGTTTTTGATTGGTTTTAGGGTTGGTGAATGACAATTTTAGGCTCAAGAGAGTACTTCAAGGGATATATAATGCACATAACTTAAAAATTCTCATCCTTATTGTGATGATCTTTTAGTAAAGGAGAGTCTAAGGTTACCTTATCATTTTTATCAAGTAAAGCCACATTATAATTGTTTGAAAGGCATGTGTCAATGTTCCCATTTTCTTCCACCATGATATCTTCCCTAGTTGGAGAGTTTTTACGAGAGCTACAAACTAGATGTCCTTGACATTTAATGTATGGTTTTCTAGTGTAGGAAAATGCATACCCTTCCATTTTCACACTTGTTTGGGATCATCTTGCTTTGTTTATCCTTATTTTTGTCTTAATTGGTCCCATTTTGCATCCACAAGCATAATAAATTCTAAATTTTTATGGCTAATCTCAACAAACATCAAAGGGTAAATGATAATTTATTATTTTGGCTACGTGTCCTTGATTTTTAGATCGAGACTAAGAAGACAGTAAAGGTGTCTTAGTCCTCCTAGAGGTATTTTGTAGAGATTATTTTGGATTTTGTTTTGACATCCAAAGATCCCGTGTTTGCCTCAAAATATAGTAGCGAGAGTAAGAAGGCAGTAAGGGCATCTTAGTCCTCCCTATCATATTTTGAGAATATTTTTACATTTCCAGAATCCTTCACATTTCTAGACTTCCCAAGTACATACATGCTAACATTCTATTACTTAATTTTTTCATTTTCACTCATTGTATGGCTTGCATTTTAATTCGTGGTGAACCCTTCTAAGCCTAAGGAATCCTCCTAGGTCTCCCTTGTTGAGAATTGACTCACCTTTGTGTTGATAGTCAATCCAATTTGGGATCCTAGGACATCCTTGAATGTTAGTTGGAGAAAAGTGGTGTTCTATGACCTAAGCCATAACACATCCATACTTTTCCAATTAATCATTTTGGTGAACCCAAAATTTTGGACATTCATTTTCTAACTTGGAGTTCACTAAGGTCCTAGATCTAGGTTGCATTCATTCTTGCATTACATCTTGCATTAATGCAAGTCAATCTAGGGTTTCTCACATTTCAATTAGTGAAAGTGCATTTAGGTTGCATTTTTGTTTTCTTACATCATCTTATCTCATTGAAAACCTAAAAAGTGCATTGTTAATTATCCTAATTGCATTTAGGAACATTGTTATTTGCATTTAATTTTTTTTTAAAATGCATCCAACCTTGCATTCAATTGCTTTTCATTAGTCAATTTTTCTTGCATTCATTTGCACACTTTTCTATTTCTAAACATCAGTTCACTGGGTAGGAAACTTGGAAACATTGTAAACAATCATTTTTTTTTATGAAAAAAAACCTCTATTGGGACAAAAACACCCTTACTAGCGTCTTAGTCCCTCTCTGATTTTCTACCTCAAAATCTTGTCTAGGTTGCTTTCTTTCTGTTCCAGTTTTTAGAAGCACAAAATTTCATCAGTAGGACCAAGACACCCTTACTGGTGTCTTAGTCCCTATTGACTTTGAAGTTCCCCTTTTTTGGGTTTAAATCTTCTTTTATGTGCTTTTTTTTTCTACCATTGGTTTTTTTTTTCAATGGGTTGACCTTCTATTTAATGCATTTTACTAAATCTAACTTAAAGTGGTTCATTTCGTGCATTGCTTCATTCCAAATTTGTATTCACAACATTTCATTGCATAGTGTAATCAGTAAATTACCTTGTTTGAAATCTGAATATTGTATTTATCCATTTCATTTTGGGCCTTTACATTGCATAAATTACTTTTCACAAATTCTGGTATCGGTCTTTACCAAGTTTGCAAAGCAAAATTTAGTCAATAAGCATGTTAGTCATTCATCCAATGTATTCCCTAATTATGAGAGTCTCTTAGCACAAGAGAGTGAAAATAGTGATGCTTTCCTTAAAATTACACCCCCTCTTTTCACTCCTATTTGTGGGAATGATGTAATAGAAGAGAACACAAGAATAGATAACCATGGTGATCATGATTGTTCTTCTCCCAATACTTCTCCTATTAGTGACAAAGGTATCTTGGTGAAAGAAGATAAAATCATTGAGAATCATGGAGGTTTAGTTTGTCCTTGTCCTCATCCCCCTTGGGAATATATTTTGGCACAAGAAAATTATATCATACACATATTTCAAATTATTACCTTACCAAGTCTCCATTCATCCCTTCCTTGTGATAATTTCCTAGTAAAAGAGGATGGAAATGTAGATAAACATGACAATCACATTTATTCCTCTCCTAGCTGTAAAGATGATACTTTGATTAATAAACTATGAAAGTTACAAGAATCTTAGATGTCTCTCTTCCCCTAGGGAAAACCTTATTGAACAAGATATTCCAAACATTGATAGCTCCCTTGCATGCAATGAAGTCATTTTAGAAGAACCAACCTTTGAATTTCATAAATAGGTGGTTTGTAGCTCTCCTAAAAAACTCTCCCCCTTGGGAAGATGTCATGGTGCAAGAAAATTTGAACAATGATACATTTCCTTCAATCACTAGTAATAAGGCTTCCCTAGATGAAGATGATGAAGTGACATTAGACTCCTCTTCACTAATACATTATGAAAATAGGGACAATTTTATTGAGGTTATGACAACACAAATTGGATCTCCTTTAATGAGTGAGCCTTCTAAGTCACCTCCCATCAGTGTCCCACATAAAAAGAAAATTATGGATTTCCTAAAATCTTTAATGCAATCTAACAACAACAATGTTTTACAACAATCAAGATATAACATAGTTTCTCAAACATATAGGAAACCAAAAATCACTCCCACTCCATTACCTTTCCCTCAACATAGTGTTCCTAGTGTTGAAGACCTTAAAAAAATCCTACTAATTTATTTGTATGGAAACTCATTCAACTATCACCTACATACAAGTGTCTATTTCAAGAAATATTGTAAATTAAGTAGGAGATCTAATCTTACATGAAATCAAATAATGTAACAACTTCCTTTGATCATATACAAGTCACACAATTGGAGATCACATTCCCTAAGCATGAATTAACCTCACTTGAGATTCAAAAAAAAAATGAAGCCTTGATGATAAAGGTGATCAATAATGAAACCACAGCTAGGCACACTCTCATAGACAATGGAGTAGATATAAATGTTTGTAGGATGGACCTCCTAGACAAAATTTGTGTGGACAAGAATCTTATCTAGCTTAATGATGTTCATGTCCATGGGTTTGACAATATTAATAAGAAACCCTTAGGAATGATCACATTACCTATTGATTTCAGACCTATAGTGTTGCCTACCCGTATCTATATCATGTCAAGACCCCTTTCATACAACCTTCTCCTAGGGAGAACATGGATTCAGGATATGAAAGGATTCACATCTACTCTCCACTATTTAATGAAATTTGAATACAATAACAATATATACATGGTTGAATTAGATGAACAAAGCTATGAATCATATGATCACAACACTTCCAATCCATTCTAAAATTTTCATTCCAAAATCAAAAGTTGAACCTAGACAAGTTGATCTTAATTTCCTTGCACCTACAACAAAAATCTTTAGTGATAATTGGGGGTCATTATATTTTACACATCATTTCAATAAAGAACCTAAAATATAACCGTCAAATTCCAAAGAGTCATATACAAATGATTTATTTGTAGACACAAGTTCTAGTCATGATTCAAGATCATTAGAATTTACACTCTCCTTTATGGGAGAGTGCAATATCTCACAATTTAAACCAAAACAACCTTGTGTTTCATTTTTTCAACTTGATCATATGTAAACAAAATTATCCCATGGTGGTGATGGGGGATATTGAACTCCCATTACTCATAAGAAGACAAAGAGTGAGTATAAAAAACCTAAAATGGATTTGTGTTCACATGAAGAAACTAGTCCTTCTCAAAAATACAACCCTGCTTCATCTAAATTGAAAGATTTTTATGGTATTGGATACAATCTCCCTCCTACACATGGATATAATAAACACACGAAGCGAACCAACTTACCATACTCTTTCAAGAAAGATCTAGGTTTATGTCCCTTATCCCAATTTTCATCTAAAGCCTTATCATTTAGTGTGTGTATGACATCTTGCACAAATAAAGGTGTTGGTTTTTTAAAAATCTTCCCCATCAGAACCTCAAAATTCTCTAAAGGGTAGCCAACCCTTATGTTCAAGAAATTCCTAGGCTAGTGACGAACACATTTAGTAGAGGATTCTAAGATATTTACTCCTACACTTCAGGCTCTGTGGGACCTAGGAGGGTGTTCCTATTCATGTTCATTTGATATTGAATTCATCAGGAACACTTCTATACATAGATTAATCCCTATAGAATGTAGATAGACTCAATTTATTGAAGACTTGATAGATCTTCGAACAAATTAACATCTATTGCTAGGAATTTGGTATTACTTTAGATCCACTCACTGTGATTGAAAGTTTTAATAATTTGGTCCTCATTTACAATCAATAGTGAGGCACACCCATAACCCATTCAATCACAAGATTTATTTAATAAATAGACTAGTGCTTCATCAATTGGGATAATGGAGTCAGATATACAATAACCCGTAATATAAAAACTACTCGACTCAAATATTAGTGGACTATTTCCATAGTACTTTGTAATATGAAAATTCGCAATGCCTAAAACAAAACTTCTTATGAAATCCTATACAATTTCTTACAAATCTACAACCATCTTCAAGAATTTAATCCACTCTTTGAGATAAAGCAAGAAACAGAGTCATACATTCAATCAAACAACTAAAGATAAATGAGAATACCCTTGATATTTTCATTTATAACTTGAAAAAAGGTACATAGGAGAGTATATGTTTTAGAACTAAGATTTGTTTCGATATCAATAATTTCTATAAAACTAATTTAAGACTATCACATATAAGACACACCCAAGAAAATGTACTACTATATTGATTCATATTTTCCATAGTATGCTCCTTCCTATATCGAGTTTCTGCCTGAACTATCATATGACTCCAAAATTGAAGCCCTTGCAATGAGCCATGAAAGCCCTTTTATAGATTAAGAGAGCAACAAGCATCCAGATCAAATGCAATTATAATTCAAATGCATTTGATTTCAAATCAAATTTCAACTACATTTTAGAAATTCCCCAAACGGTTATCTGTAATTATTTACCACACAGGGGAAACAAGATTTATACCAACTGATGCCACCAAAACACTATTATTCGCCAATGAGATATTTCCGTTTTGTGCATACGTTGAGCCAAAAATTTCATCATCATACCATCAAAAACCACTTGGGTTGTTACAGTAGCCACAAAACATTACCAAACAACCACTAGCCAACCAGAGCTGAAACCAAAGCCAAAGTACACACGCCGACTTCATGTCATCGTGGAAATTGGAGAAACAACTACTCCTTTATCCTTAGCATCCTTATTAGCAATGTAATGGGCATGCCTGCTTGGGGTCTTTACTGAAACTAGGGCAACCACTACCACCTCCTCATCTAAGTCAGCAAATTTATTTAAAGGAATGAGGTAACTGATACAACCCGAATCTGTCTTTGTGTCACTACCAGAAGGGTTGTTTGAAATATCAATAGGGATATTATACCTTCCTAGAGTACCTCAACCATACCTTATATTTTCCTCATTCCTCCCATGAACTTTGCAGGCTACTTTCCCTTGGTCTCCATTATTCCTCCAATAATTCAGCTCCTTAAACACTACTTGATCCTCATGGAAATCTAGGTAGATTTCCTGCTATGAGCCTCTTTCTTACCCTCTTGGTTTGGATTTGAAGCAACAATGGGCATGTTAAATTCAACCTCTAGAACATTTTTGTGTGATTTGTGCAAATCGGGCCTTGGAGATTTCTGCACTGAGGAAGAAGGAATCATTGACTTGATCATTTTACCAAGATGAGACTTCACAAATATAGAACAATCCTCTTATGAACTTAGTGATTTGAGATCTTGATTGCAATGGAGAGAACAAATGTAATTACCTCATTTTTATTGAGCAACATAATTAGATTGATCATTAATTCTTAGTAAAATTCACACGAGTGAGCAGATGGTCACTTACTAACACTCACATTATAAACTTCAATTATTCAGGTGCATTGAATATGCATACCAAATTCAATGATTACAGGAGGGTAATCATTCACGTGCACCAAGATCAATTTGATTAACATATGTAGGTCTGGTGCCATTAATATTTTTTCACATCAAGTAGAAAAACCACCTCCTTAGTCACTTAGTTTTTTAAAAAAAAATCATTGTTGATTCCTTGATGAGATGGTGAATTAAACGACCCGGAATGAGTCAATTAGGTTTGAATTCCCAAGACCACTACCTAATATCCCATCAGCCAATGAAAACATGTTGAATAGAAGCCACATCATTCACTCAAGAGCCATTCCCTTTCTATCCTTATTGGAAATAGAGTCCATGTGTCACAATCTCGTAGACCGTGTGGCACATTGGAAAACAATATTTAATCTTGTGCGGCGTACACACAATGACCCGTGTTTGATTATGGAAATGAATCACAATCATTGATCATCAACTGAAAACACTGGGTGTGGTAGTGAAGACTGGGTCCCACACTTTGCAAGAGGACATGTGGCACAATCATGTTGATCACGTAGCCCTTACAAAATGAATATTTTAATCTTTGTGTGCAGCATGTGCACATGACTACGATTTCATCTTCACATCCAAGAGACAAAATTTTCTACACATGCAAATAAACTTAGTCATAAAAAGGGGTTGTGACCTGGCCAACATGATTACCACCCTTAGGAGAATTAAATACTTAGGACTTAAGTCTTTCAATTATGAAATATTTCGCATGACTTTGGAAAATTAAAATGATAAAAGTGTGGGGTGATCAACAAGCCTAGGCAAAGGGACCGATAAAAATAATGGGCTAAATTACTTAAGTTGTGACTGAGACAGCTAGAAACTAGGTATATCTATTCAACAAGAAAATAGAATGACTAAGGGTTGTAATACAAGAAAAATTTAATAATAAGGGTTTATACATCAAAACCCTAAACCCTATCCCTAGATACAAAGGCTTGGAAATGCCTAGAACCAGCCAAAATTTCTCTAGATTTTAGAAGGTCTACAAGTGGCTCCAGCTTGGGGATGCATACCCTTGGTTGGTATGGCAAGAATTCAGATCTCAGGTTGAAGCAAACCAGCAAAATGAGTACAAAAAATAAAGGAGAATACGCTTTCCATTTTGGGTCTTTACTTACATGGCTGGTACCTTCTGGACTCACTACCAGGAGAGGAAAGTGTTAAGTTTGAATTTGGGAATCCCATTGGGAAAAAAATTACAAATATTGGAAGGAATGGAAGACAATAAAAGTGCTTGTAAATCCTTTTTCTCATCCTTGTAGAAAGATATGTGTTGTAGTATGATTGTGTCTAGTCAATTTGAGGAGGGTTCATCCTCTGGAACAAAAGAATTTGAAGTTGTCATTGATGAATCCCCTCCAAAATCTAAGAAGAGAAAATTTATCTCAGAAGACATCATTATCATTCTGAAAGAGAAGAAAAATGAAGAAGAATCCTATCCTGGATCCGAATCTTTTGATCTAGATGACATCGAGACTATGTTAGTTAAAGGAAAAATGAGGAAAATTGGTGAAGTATGGAATACATCCTCTCTAGTAGATAGACTTAAAATTGATGATGCTCTAGTTGAGTATTTTCTTAGAAAGTGTATTGATATATCAAGTGTTTTTGATACTTTTATGGATAATTTAGTTGAAGTTGTTGAAGAAAGAATGTTACTGGAAGGTCTGGAAGGGCACAAGTTAGAATCCATGGTTGAATAGAGATGTGTTAAAGCTAAGAAAAGCTTAGCCAAACATAGTAATGAGGGAAATAAATGCATCAAACAAATTGATACAGGAGCATCCTTGATTGCAAGCAATCTTGCATCAACTAAAAATATTGCATTCATGTTCTTTCTTTCACCAGACCCAGTCTCAAATCTTGTGGATCTTTGGAAACATTTCATGTCATGGTCGATGCTTGCACATTTCATCCAATTCAAGGTTTGGAACTTCTTGGGCTAACACGGGCCTTTTCTGGAGCTAGGAACTGATATATATGTACTTTATAGTTGCATTAGGGGGGGTAATCAAATTCATGGAAGATTTTTCATTTAGTAGTCATAGAACATAAATAAAGGGTTTTGACCAGCAAGTAAGTTTGGGCTTAGTGCCGAATCTTTTAGTAATCTGTAAGTTGGAAGGTAGGGCATGTTGCTAGAGAATAATTAATCTGAAAACTCATATATAAGCATTCATGTGTGATTATCATTCTATTTCTTGATTTTTCATTGTGTTTACTCTTGCTATAAGGCTAGATAGTCCCAATTCTAGACTTTCCAACCTTCACTGCACCAAGTTATATCAGAGCAAGTTTGCAAACTCTAGGAGGAAGATCAAAGTTGATGAAAGGTATTCCATAAGATCTTTGTGTGGACAGATCACTGACTTGAGGTAGCCTAATTTTGTTTGTCAACTGATCACTGACAATGAGGCAGTTGCAAACCTATAGCTAGATCACCAACTTGAGGCAGTTGCACTAGATCCTAGGAAGAGATGCCACTGAGTAGAATTCATACTACTACTAATGTTGCAGGAAAGATGGATGAAATGATGGAAATGATGTGAACAATGAAAGTAAGATTGGATGTCGTTCAAGAAGATAGAAGGAAAGGCTTAAACCCTAGACCTAATGATGAAAGTGATGATGATGAAGTTCAAGCTGCAGACCAAGTTGAAGAGACTACATAAGAGGGAAAATCAGATTAGGTGAAGATGTTGAAGGCTATTTTGAAAATAGGGAAGCGACCTAGAATGGAGATTGTGAACTATACTAGTAACCTAAACCCTAAATAATTGATTGATTGGATAAATGATATTGAGGAATACTTTGAATATGAGGAAATTGAAGATCTGAAGAGGGCGAGATTTGTGAAAACTAAGTTAAAGGGACATTCCGCAATATGGCAGAAAGAAGTCCAATTGGGAAGAAACATAAAGGGAAAAGAAAAGATTCTAAAATGGGATAGAATGGTGATAAAAATTGAAGAACTAGTTTGTACCCATGGACTATGAGTAGGAGTTGCTAAAGAGACTGCAAAACCTGAGACAAAAGGAAAATATTGTTAAAGAATACATTGAATAATTCCATAAGATCATTATCAGGATCGAACATAACGAAGAAACCAAGGAGAAATTGGCAAGATATATCAATGGACTAAGGATGAACATTCAGGAAGAGTTGGGTCTAGTAAGGATGAATTCAATAGAGGAATCATATCATTTTGTGCTAAAGGTGGAGGAAAAACTAAATAAAAGACATGAAAAAAGACAGAAAGGGAGAGGAGCTAGATTTCAAGGAGGAAGGTCACATCTCGGAGGAGGAAAGATATATAGGGAAAAAAACAAGGACAAAGATTCATATCACAAGGAAGAGAAGGATTCCAGCCCTTACCAGAAGGGGAGAGTTGACATAAATTCTTACCATAAATATGGATACCAGAGAGATGAGAAAGGATACAATAGGAGAAATTTCAGAGGAACCTATTTCAAATTTGGAGGAGAAGGACATGGAGCATTTGAGTGTCGTTAAGAAAGCAAGAAGATTGAAAACCATGCGAGAACCATATATGCATAGGAAGAACCAAAGAGAACACCAAGTTCTAGAGGAAGCCTTGAGAAAGGAAAATCACTATTCATGAGGAGAGCATTGTTCCAGAAGGAGGAACCTAAAGAAGCACCGCAGAGGAAAATTTTATTCCATACTACATATAATGTAGGAGGTAAGTGTTGCAAAGTTATCATTGATAGTGGTAGTATCAATAACCTAGTTTATGAGGAAATTGTGACAAAGTTAAATTTGGAAAGATGAAAACATCTGAAACCTTATAGGATTTCCTGGATTCAAGATGAGCACAAGATCCTTGTAAGTGAGCAATGCCTACTGAAATTTTAAATAGGGTCATATTATGATGAAGTTCTATGTGATATTATGCCAATGGATGTATGTCATATTTGTTGGGTAGACCTTGGCAGTATGATAAGAAAGCTATACATGATGGGAGAAGGAATACATATACCATAACATCAAATGGAAGGAGAATCACCTTGAAACTTTTGAAAGATGAACCTAAAAGTGAACTATGTGGTACAATTAGAATCAACTTGGTAGATGGAAGGAAATATTTGGAGGGACTAAGGCATGAGAACATGTGTTTTGCTTTGATTCTGAAGAAGCATGGAAGTTTGGATGAAGAAGAACCACCAAAGAAGGAATTCATTGAATTACTGACAGAATATCAAGATCTTGTATCAAATAACATGCCAAAAGGATTACCACCAATCCAGAGTATCAATCATCATATGGATCTTATTCCCAAAGCTAGTTTTTTGAACAAGGCTGGGTAAAAGTAAAAAAGTTTTGCCACACTTTTGTCCAACTTATCAACATAAGTGAATTTTAGTATTTATAACTAAAAATCAATTTTGGCCAAACATATGATCTAGTAAGATTCATTCTAGAGAAGTTAAATACTTCTGCAACTTTTCCAACTAAAATTGTTGGCTAAATGCATATGTAGCACCACTTTTAGGCCAATTTATGAAAAAAAAAATGACATTATTTGAAAAAATTAATGTTTCAACAACTCCTACTCATATAAATAACATTTTTTCGAAAATATAAAAATACCCTTTTGTAGATCCATAAGTGTAGTTTTAAAATATATATTTAATTTTAACATTTTAACATTTCAATTATTATTTATATTTTATTTTTATATTTTACTAAAAGTAGGTTATTAGCAAAAAAATATTAGGTTGATTATCATGCCAAGAAAAATACTAAAACTTATTTTAAAAAATTAGAAAAAATATGATGCCCTAGATAAAAGAATCAATATTAAGATACCATAATTTATTTTCTATTTTAGATAAATATTTAATATAAAAGTTGACATCGACTGGAAATAGTTGTGTTTTAATTCATGCACATTTAAATATTTATTTAAAAATATCTATTTATTAAAATTGCAAAAAAATATATCCATGCCCTAAAGTTTCCAATTATAAATATACACCAAAAAATTTAAGGAAAAAAAAGAAAAATAACTATATAAAGCTTGACGTCTCATGTAATGTCATATTTTAGCATTTTATCAGCAACTAAATTATAGTGTTAATTTATTATAAACTATATTGAACTAATTTTTTATTTGGTTCAAAAAAATATAAACATAAAATATACTAAAAAAATACACATTTTATTAGTTTACATCAGTTCAGAATTCCAAACATATATTCCACTTTCTAGTGATTGCAATTTAAAAGTTAGATTAGTGTTGGTCATTTCCTTTATAAAAGTGTGACATGGCATTATAATTTTACTCAGTTGCACACTGGATGACACTGATAGAGAGTGCAAAATTGAATAGATAGATACAAGAGTTGTTAAAGAAGGGATTCATCAGAGAAAGTATGAGCTCATGTGCAGTACCAACTGTACTTGAACCTAAGAAAGATGGAGAATGGAGGATGTGTATGGATTCTAGAGTTATCAACAAGATCACAGTGAAGTATAGATTTCCATTGCCTAGGATGGAAAACATCATGGATAGTTTGAGTGGAGCAAAGTATTTTATCAAGATACTCTGAAGAGTAGATACCATCAGATCAAGATCGGAGAGGGAGATGAATGGAAGACTACTTTCAAGACAAATGATGGATTGTATGAGTGGTTGGTCATTCCATTTGGGCTAACGAATGCACCTAGTACATTTATGAGACTAATGAATGAGGTTTTGAATAATTTCTTGTATAAGTTTTTCATCGTTTATCTCGATGATATTCTAATTTTTAGTAAGAAAAAAGAAGAAAATTTGGAGCACATTTGGAAAGTGTTTCAAAGGTTAAGGGAAGAGAAGTTGTTGATAAACACCAAGAAGTGTAGTTTCATGAAGAAGGAGCTAGTGTACTTAGGATTTGTGATATTTGTAGAAGGATTGAAGATGGAACCTGAGAAGGTTAGAGAAATAGTTGAATGGCCTACATCAATGAATGTTGAAGAGGTTAGATCATTTCATGGATTGGAAACATTTTACCGGAAGTTCATCAAAAATTTTAGTAGCAAATTTTTACACCTATGAAAAATACAATGGGAGGTGACCAAAAGGAATTTAAGTGGACATTAGGAGCACAAAAGAGTTTTGATTTTTTGAAAAAAAAGGTGATAGAACAACCTATGCTAGCATTACCAAATTTTGATAAAGTATTTGAAGTATATTGTGATGCTAGTGGAAGTACAATAGGAGCTATTAAATCAAGAAGGGAGACCAGTAGCTTATTTCAATGAGAAATTGAATGATGTAATGAGAAGATATTCAGTTTATGATCAAAAGTTATATGCAATAATACAATCCTAGAAGAAGTGGAGACATTACTTGTTATGTAAGGAATTTATGTTGTATACGGATCATCAAGATCTACAATATTTGAACAGTCAAGGAAAGTTAATCCAAAGACACATGAGATGGGTAGAATTCTTGCAGAGTTACACATTTGTGTTGAAGCGCTAGAGTGGAAAACCAGAAAAAGTTGTGGATGCAGTGAGTCAGAGAAGGAGTTTGCTAATAGAGATGAGGGCCAAAGTATTGGGCTTTGAAGAACTGAAGCATACATATGAGGCTGACAATGATTCTATTGAGGCATGAAAGGCTTCCAAAGAACCAGTAGATATTGATAGGAGAAAATGGTTGGATTATTTCATTTAGGAAGGTATGTTATTCAAGAACAACCAGTTATGTATTCCTAGAAATTCAATGAGAGAAAATTTGATCAAGGAAAGGCATTGCAGAGGATTAGTAATACATTTTAGGATTGGCAAGACTGTAGCATTGGTGAGTGAGAACTATTTTTTTCCATAGTTTTACAAGGATTTTCGGAAGTATGTTCAAAGTTGCAAGATTTTTTAGGTTGCAAAAGGACACAGTTAGAACACTAGAATGTATACATTGTTGATAGTACCAAAGAAACCATGGGAAGATATCAACATGGATTTTTTGTTGGGATTGCCTAATAAACCAAGAGGATTTGATTTTGTATTTTTGGTTGTGGAAAAATTTTCTAAGATGGTGCATTTCATACCTTGTAAGAAGACTAGTGATGTAGTACATGTAATAGACCTATTTTTCAAGGAGATTGTGAGATTACATGGAATACTAAAGAGTATAGTATCAGACAATTACACTAAGTTCATTGACTATTTTTGGAAGAAATTATGGAAGAAGATGAAGACAAATCTGAAGTATAGTTCAACATTTCACCCATAGATAGATGGATAGACTAAAGTGGTAAATAGGAGTTTGGGGAGCTTGTTGAGATGTTCAACTGAAGGAAAATTAGGAAATTGGGATTTAATACTATTGCAAGCTGAATTTCCATACAAGAATTTAGTCAATCAATGCACCAGAAAGACACCATTTGATATTGTGATAGGACAACCACCTAGAGGAGTGGCAGAGCTAAGAGACGTCACTATGGAGAACAAAAGGACTATGGAGGAAGAAGAATTTGCAGAATTCATGGAAACCATGCATAGTCAAGTTAAGGAGCATCTGGAGAAGATGGAAAGGTCATTTAAGGCAAGAGAAGATAAGAAGAGAAGACATAAGCAATTTACCGTAGGAGAGAGAGAGTAAAGGTATATCTAAGAAAAGAAATATTTCTAGTTAGGACATATAACAAGCTGAAGATGAAGAAGTTTGGACCTTGTAAGATCACCAAAAAGTTTGATTTTGGAAACACATATGAAGTAGAACTACTTGAGGAATTTTGCATATCACTGATATTCAACATTGTAGAACTATATCAGTAACATGAAGGGGAGTCATTGGAGGATAGAGAAGATGGATTACCGGATCAGATAGCACACCATTTGGAGGAGATCGAGGAAGTTTTGGATAGAGAATTAGATGTAGTGCTAGAGGAAGGCAATACAAGGAATATATAGTCAGATGGAAAGGAAGACTAGAGGAGGATTCATCATGGATTTATTAGGCTAAGGTATATTGCATTGGTTTTCCCCTAGCCCCAAAAAGTGAGAGGCTCACTTTTCTTCAACCTCGGGTGTGTGATGCAGGAGCATCCCTGGTTGCAAGAAATCTTGCATCAACCAAAAATATTGCATTCATGTTCTGTCTTTCATCAGACCTAGTCTCAAGTCCTGTGGATCTCTAGAAACATTTCATGTCATGGCTGATGCTTGCACGTTTCATCCAATTTGAGGTTTAGAACCTCTTGGGCCAACGCGAACCTTTTTTGGAGCTAGGAATTGATATATATATATATATATATATATGCATTGTATAGTTGCATTTGGTGGGGTAATCAGATTCATGGTAGATGTCGCATTTAGTAGTCGTAGAACATAAATAAAGGGTTTTGACTCATAGGTAAGTCTGGGCTTAGCGCCAAATCTTTCTATAATCTGTAAGCCAGAAGGAAGGGCATGTTTCAAGTGACAAATTGATTTGAACATTCGTATATAATAATTCATGTGTGATTATCATTCTATTTCTTGAGTTTCCATTGTTTTTACTCTTTTTATAAGGTTGGACAGTTCCAATTCAAAACTTTCTGACCTTGAATGCACCAAAAATGTTAGATACCTACAAGTATTGTCTTTGGTGACCTATTGTGGTCGAAAATTTTAGAAGTAATATTGAAGCGATAAAATATAAGGTAAATAGCATTGGAAATAAATTTGGTATCTTTGAAGATAAAGAAGGGAAACAAAGAATGGGAGTTGGTTAATTGCAAGCTGAGCTAATTACTATTCAAAGGCAAAGAGAAGATGCGGTGAAAGTCTTCTGGCATGCTAAGGATATTGTTGAGGTCGAGTTAGACCATCTTTTTCAAATACTTAATGATGAGAAAGCTTGTGAAAGTTAATGCTCATCCACAGATTGGTCATCTTATTTCACATTATTGGCTTTGTTGGAAAGAATATGCATCAGAATGGATTCTACTATATTTCCTGGAAGAAGATCTTTTTGGTTATCAAATAAAGGTACAATAAGGTGTTTCAAGTGAAGAGTGTCATTTTTACTTGAATCCTAAATGTTCAATTTCTAATTTTTTTTGGCAACAAAAGGAGGAGAGAAAAGAAAATATAAAAAGGAAATTAAACAAGGTGAGAAGAAAAATTGAATTAATGATCAAATAAGGAATTTTGAAAGTTTTAAATTTCTAGAAGATTTTTGAAGCCTTTTTGGAAGCATTTGAGTTTTTGAATTTTTGAAGATACAATGTCACCATGTATACATCTTTAGTTTTTGGTCACCCTTTGCCATTGATCTCGAAGGGAGAGAGATTTGGAGTAATTGCAGGGGAATTTTTTTTGTTTTTGGCACATGTTGCCATCAATGAGAAAGGGGGAGATTGTTGGAAGAATGTTTGAATGTTCTCATTGATGTCACCATGTTGTTTATGGTGTCAGATTGGTTCGGTACCTTGAATCGGTATGTAGAACAAGTTTATGTCCTCTGGTGATCATTCTTGTTTAAGGTTTTGGGAAAAGGTTTATGGTTACTGGAAGTGTTCATGTATGCATTCTTGTATGCTCATATCATTGGATGGTGAGTTGGCATTGGCTTATTGATTGCACTTTGTTATTAGGTCCATCCATGGCTGACCTAATAATCACTTAATAGTTTAACATGTATTAAGGATAAATGTGACCTACTTTTGGTCCTAGCCAACATGATATAGCGTGCCACATGGTTGAACTACTTTTGAAGAATTTTTTGAATAAAGTTGACAATTATCTTGTTGTAAATATGTGATGCATCCAATTAGGCCAACCTAATTTATGTGTGTGGATATATTAGATATATATACAGGATGGTGTATAGATGAAAATGTGAGTTAGTAATATGTGAAGTGTATGAATTTGAAGAAGAGTTAAGATTAGTCTACTGGCATGTGAATACTCTGATCATCAAAGGAACTGGATATGTACTTGTGGTGTAACCTTATCAGTTCACATTTTGGTTGTAAGCCATTTTTTTTATCATATTTTGTAGGTGTGAAACCCAATCCTATACCTACACAAACATAAGAAACAAACACATAATTAGATCTCTATGCAAGTTAGAAGAAGGACTCCCCATGAAATTCATTAACAATACTCAAAATAGCAAATGAAATGAAGAACAGAACAAGAAACTAAGTTAAATCCTATTCAAGCAATGCAAACACTTAATCCCATGGTGGAATTGGTGTCAATTATGTGTAGAAATTGGCCCTTTCCAAACTCCTTTGTAAGCTTGATGATTTGACGGAGATTGATCCACTTTGTTGATGAAGAATAAGATGATTTCATGACAAAACCTGCAATAACCTAGCTATGGTGATGACAAATTCTCAATAAAATATGTGAAGTTGTTCTCAATGTGAAGATAATGACTTTACTCTCAAATTGTGGATGAAGGTTGAGGAGAAGAGCCTCTAATTTATAGATTTCAAAATTGGAAGAATGAGCAAGATTGAGCAATGTGGGATCATTCAACATCCAATGGTCAAGTGCCACTTGTCAAGATGTGAATAGGTGAAGGTTGTGCACATTTTGATGAATGAGCCAATAAATGTTATTAGGTGGATTTCAAATTTGTTAAATGACTTGTTGAAGAGGGAAGAAAAATGACTTAAATGTCACTTGGCTCAATGCACAAGGACATGTAAGAGGGGAGTGAATGCTTTGTTGGATGTACAAATCCTCTTGGAGGGATTTTCAAATTTGGAGGAATATTCCCCTTTTATTTCATGTTGAGAGAAAATAGGTATTTAATAAATCAAAATAAATAATTTATTGTGAAAGTCGCATTCTCTAGAGGATGTGACATGGATTAGGATTAAAATAATCAAAGGTTACTAATTAATTTAATGAGAGACTAGAAATTTTGACAATTTTGACTTAAATTTATGAATTGATTTAAATCAAAATTAAGAAGAAAGGTTTAATTAAACAAATGATTTTATTTTATTTAACTAAAGGGGATAATGTTAGATTAAAATAAATAAGGTTTAATTTATTCAATTTAATAGGAGGAATCTAGAGACTTAATTTAAATAAAATGAATTATTTAAATGAATAGAGACTTAGGGTTAATTAAATTAAACTGATTAATTTAATCAATAGGGAAGAATGCCCTAATCAGATAAATAATGATTTACTTAATTAAGGGATGAGAAATGATGACAAGCTGAGAAGGTGATTCAGGATGAACGATGTTAGTAGTTGGGATCAAGTATGTTGGCCAATTTTCCATGTCTACATTTTTCCCCTCCTTGAATCAATGCACTTGTTGTGTTCATTCAAAGAATAAATTGTTGTGATCAAAATTGAAAAAATTCTCAATTTTTTAAATGCCCCACTACTGCCCCAACAAGAAGGATTATGCTGGTATATTTCCCCCTCAAGAGATCGAATGGAAATGTTCGATTTTCTGATCAATATCGTGATAAAATACGAGAGGAGTGGTTTTATTGATCAGAGAATGAAAGATAATTCTTTAGAAAGATCAGATATTTGATGTAGACAATTTTGATTATGTATAGACAGTCATTGGACGTGGGTAGCCTTGTGTATATTTTGATATAACAAACCAATTTTGGATAGAAATGTTAGTAAATATAGAAGAATAAGAGGATCCAACAAGCCTACATTATTAATGATGATGATGATGATGTTTTTCATACCAAGAGTTGGGTTTTTAAAAGGGAAAATTACTTTATATTTGATAATACACATAGGTGTGATACATCAAGGTATAGAGAACAAGGATGGCATTGTACCTAGTGTGATGGACTTTGACTCAAAAAATAGATAGGAGTATTCTTGTTCACACTTGACATACATAAACCTTGCTAAGCTGCACCTAACAAAGAAAGTATTCACGAAGTTATCTTACAAGAACTTCCAAAAAGCACAACAAACGAAAAGATAATGATCATTTCTGCATTCCCTTTCTCTCTAAATATTTTTGTTACACATCATCAAGAGGTTGTTGGAATGAGCACAATAAGATAAATCCAAAAAAAAGATAAAATAAACAAACAAGCTAATGTTCTTCGTACCACTAGCCAAGACTAAACTATAGTGATGCCTGATGTTGATATCCATAGTAGGAAGGATGCATCCTAGGACATGTTTTGATCAAGTGATGATAAGATTGATTTGGATGATAAGCTATTGATACTCCGAGTTGATTAACTTGCTAACTTATTGACCTAGGCTTGAGACTTTGACGATTAGGTGTTCAGTTTTGAACCTGCTAGACTTGCTTCCAACTGACTTACCAAAGGATGAAAATGATGATTGATTTATTATGAGTGATGATTATTTTGAGTGAAAGTGAGATGAGACGGATGCACAATTTTGGGTTTTTTCAAATAATTGGATCTTTGTGGTGTTTTCTTTTTTTTTAATGTTTTGAGGTTGCTTTTGGAAATTTGAGATTTTTACAAATGTTTTCAGTATTTTCAAGATTTATGACCAAGATACTAACTTAAATACCTATCTTAGGGGTCTCAGGAGCTAATCAACATATTAGCCTTGCCTACGTTATACATGCAAAGACCACATAGTTCAAGTGATGACTAACTCAGTTATTGATGAGATAGATAGGCAAACAGATTGCCATTTCTATTGCTATGGACACCTAAAGGACTAACCTAGGGTGTCTTAGGGGATGATCAAAGATCAACCTTGCCTGTGTTCAAGCTCAAAGATGACGTAATTTTTTTGACGACTCTAGTTTTTATTTTCTGAGATTCTCAACATGTTTTTGATTTCGACATGATTTGGATGATTTGGATATGCATATGTGATGATATCAATGCTCTATTTTGAGATTTTGTTGGAAACCAAGCTAAGGTTGATTGATTGGATCAATGGATTGATGATGATAACACTTTTTAGGATACACAACAATTCAAGGATAGTGTTAAACAACATGAGGATTAGGATGGATATCCCAAGATGATGAGGGATTGATTGATCAAGATTGATGATGATAACATTGTTGAGGATACACAACAATGCAAAGATAGTGTTAAGAAACACAAGGATTGGGAAGGATATCCCAAAATGATGATGGATTGATTGGATTTTGATTGATCAGGATTTTGAAGCTTGATTTGAAATAAAATTATTTTGATGATTTGATGTGACGCTGAAGTGTAAGATAGTTGCATCTAATATTGATTGTTTGGATTGATGTTAGATGAAAGATAAAGCTTGATAAGGAACCTCTTCCACTCAAAACATGCCTTAGGCTGGTGATTTGGATTTTTCTGCTCACAAATGCTTGACCAATTTGATTTTATGTTTTCCAATGTTCAGATCACCACATAAGTTGGAGGAAATAGATCAAGATTTATTCCCGAAGCAAGATATAAACATCTTCCCCTAGTGTCTAGAAATTCTTGAAATGCCAAGATTGGATTCTTGGATATATGGATGGATGGATGGATGGATATGGTAAGGATGCAAAGGATGCCAAGGATTATCTTGTGATAAGGTAAGGGGTTCGAACAAAGGATGCTTATTCAAATCATGCTTCAAGTCTAAAACTAATGTTGGGTAGTATAGGATCAACGAAAATGACCCATGTCAAGATGTTTACCATAAGCAACTGTAGAGTGTGCACCAAATTTTCATCAAGATTAAGATAACTTGGACCATGGATGCAGATGGATGAAAATCGATTGGATAAATGGTTAATGGATAAATGGATTTATTATGGCTAAGATGGATGGAATGTTGAATTTATTATGGATGGGATGAGATGCTTCCAATTGAATTGGCGTACACAGATGCT
Source organism: Sequoiadendron giganteum (assembly GCA_007115665.2). Taxonomy (NCBI): domain Eukaryota; kingdom Viridiplantae; phylum Streptophyta; class Pinopsida; order Cupressales; family Cupressaceae; genus Sequoiadendron; species Sequoiadendron giganteum. The sequence goes on from CM021104.1 coordinate 579,693,146, forward strand.
CAATTCTACACATGACACCTATTTTCCAGGTTTTCATCATGGTACCTATCCAAAATGCCACCAAAGTGGTTTTCACTAGAGGAGGATTTTTCTCTTTATTATTTTCAATCCTTTTTTTGATTTTTTTTGGATTTTTATATTTTTCAATTTTTTGCTGAAAGATTTTAAGCTCATGTTGAATCACTTGGTGGTACCAATGTAGATGCTTCTATCAAAATGTTCCATTGATATCCTTCTTGAATAAGTTGCTTTGCCAAGATACATGCACTTGAATGCAACTTTTGAGAATTCTGATCTACTTTATTAATATGTGAGTTAACTCTATCTTTGTGCACATATTGCAATAGAATGCTTTCTAAATACTTATGATGAAGGGTTGTTGCAAATACATGGTCAATATGAGAATCTAATATCATGCGTGGAGGCATGGATGGTGGAGTGTGTTTAGGAATAAAAGATCGATTGGTTGATATTTTGGAACCTTTGAGTCTCCAAACTTGGGATGATGAGCAATGATGGGTGGATATGGAAGTGTGCATGGAATTAAGACCAAAAACTTGATGTAGTTTTGACATTGCTTGAGAATATTTCTTTCTCCTTTGTAATTTTTGGTATCCATATGTATTTGATGTGTCTAATATGCTTCTTAGTACTTTTTATTTGATAAAATTATTATTGCTTTGATTCAAAATATTCTTTTGATGTTGGTCCTAATTCGTGGATGGGGTGATGGGTGGATGAAAATTCATGACGTGGTTGGTTGTAGTATTGGCACTGGTTTCACCATAAGGATTCTTTGTGCCCCCTATGTTGACATTTTCTTGAGACAAATTTTCCCCCAATATGGTGGTAGTAGCATCTTTGTTCTTTGATTCTCCCTATTCTAAGATGTCTTGTTCAGAATACATTCTCTGATAAATGACCACTACAGATGATGTTATTTCAATTCGTCGCGTTGCTGACTCCGGAATATCTTGTTCTATCTGACCTATTTCCTTGATTGGATAATGTTGGGTATCTTCATACATGGTGTCCTTAGTTTAAATTTGAAATATATATTATCCTGATGTTGAAAAATGAGTTTCACTATAGGAATCAATATCCTTCTCTTTTTGTGTAATAATGTAAGGAGTAAAGGAATCCTGTTTTGAATGAAGACCATCTACATGTCCATCCATGGGAAGAATCTCATGGGTAGATGGAGGAGTATGTGTTATGTGGATGCGATCATCTTGTATAGATATGAGAGTGTCCACTATATCTTTGTAGTAGCTTGAAGATGAAAATTCTTGATCTTGATTAGTTTCGGAATTTATTTTGACATGCTTTGGATCAAGTTCTTGGCATGGGTCAATTTCAAAGAATGGAATTCTTATAAAGGGTTCTTGGATATCTTCATTAGGCATAGGAAGTTGCTCAAATATCATGAGGTCAAATGATGTCCATATATTTTAGAAAGGGTCATTGCTAAACATTGATGAGAGATGTTGATCATGCTTTGGAATAAATTCTTGAGATATGTCCTCTAACTCATTAGGTGATGTAGAGACATTTTCAACATGATCATTGGTCAAAGGATCTTGATCATCATTTTCAACGCTTGTGGTGGGAATCAGTTGCAAGCTTTGTTGAGCGAGTAATGCCTACATTTTCTGCTAAGACAATAATGCTTGTTGTTGGTTGTGTTGTTGTTATGCCAACAAATCTTTTTGTTGGGTTTGTTGTTGGACATCTTGTTGTTGTACTCGATAATCTTGCAAGGCTTGTTGATATTCTTCTTCTTGGGTTGCTTGCAATTGTGCTTCGTATTGTGCTTGCACTTGTTCTTGCTAGGATTGATAGTGGGCTCAGGCTTGAGCATGTGCTTGTTGGATTGCTTGTGCAATTTGAGAAGCTTGTGCGGATTGAGCAACTTGGGCAACTTCTTGTTGTTGTAGAAAATATTGGGCTTGAGTAGCCTATTGCACCTGTTGTGCTTGCTGAGTATCTAGTTATGTAGCTTGTTGAATTTTCAGCGCCTTTTGCTAGGTGGCTTGTTGAGCTGCTTGTAACGTGATGTTGAATGAATTTTCCATGTTGTGTTTTGGCAGTGGTGGCAGTGGATTGGGAATGGTGTTGACCATTGTGATGAGTGGAATAGTCATGTTGATGATTGGGGTTTGAGTTGTGGATGGTGTGATTTGAGGAATGCTTTGAGTGATATTTTGAAATGGAGGTATGGGTGGGAGTGGATGCATGATCCCAAGAGGTCTTTCCACAATTTTTCTTATGTCATAGTCGAAAGGGAGTTTAGCCCCTTCTTTTGCCAACTCAAGAATGTATTAGGAGGGATATAATTTCATCATAGCATTGAAAATTTGATGATTTTTGGGATTTTGCACCATCTATAGGATTTCATTTTGTGTCATCCTATTGTCGGTGATGTCCTCTACTTGACCCTCCTCTTGAGGGTTTTGTGATCGTAGAGGAAAATTTCTTAGAGGATTGCTTGATCCAATAGGATTTATTTCAGGAGCAGTTTGACTTAGATCACTTGAATTTGATGTTTCCTTGGTGATTTCCATATTCTTCTTATGTTGAGATCTTGTTTACACCATAAAATAGAGATCAATTGATCTAACTTCAGGTACAAAAAGAGAAGACTAGGATAGATTGAGGATCAAAGTGATGATGAAAATGAAGGATGGATGATACAGATGATGAAAACTCTTGAAGAACCTTGAGGGAAATGCTAAATGCTAGGGCTTGATTTTATTTGATTTTGATTGATTTGGATAATGAACTTGTAAACTCTAGGAAGTTGTGTTATCCTAGGGTAAACTCGTACATAAGAGGATAATTTGACTAAGTGTGTTAAGTCAAACAAGATGATTTTGATTTTTCTTAGAAGTTTAGCATGAATGATGTTTTTAAAGTTTGCAAGAGTTTGTTGGTGAGATTATTTTTATTTTTTGATGGTTGGGAGATGGGTGAGAGTGGTGATTTTGATCCTAGACTTGACCTAGATAAAAATACTTCCTACAATACCTTGGTTTTGAAGAACATGCCATACTTCCTATGTGAGAAAAGAAAACCTTTGAAAGAGATTAGGATTTTGCTGATAATAAAACTCATACAAGTTAGGGTTGTTTCTTGAAGCTTTCTTGTAGAAGTTGTAAACCAACCTTTCTCTTACCTCATGAAGCCTTGAAAGACGTTCTTCATGGTTTTTTGGGCTAAGATTTTTCAATTTATGCTTGCAAGTTTTTGATTTTATGGGAAATCATTTGAGAGAACACATGTTTTAGGTCAATTGTCCTTATCTTTGCTTAATGAGTTCTTTTTAATACAAATAGTTTGTTGATTAAAATTTCAAACTAAATGTCTATGTCTCAATTCCTTTTCATTCCATAAGGTCCCTTATGTGAAAATCAAGGTTTCAAGAGCATAGTTTCCTAGGTTGAATTTAGAGAAAGAAAATTTTGATTAAGTCCAAATACTTAGAAGCCTCAAAGGATGAAATGCCTATGACAAGTAAGAGCACTTTAATTTTTCAAAGGTATTTCCTTCCCTAAAGGGTTTGAAATTTTGAAGATCTTGTGAATGTTTGTTTTCAGATGTTTTCGGTCAAAGCAATGTGTTTTCAATTCCAAGAACATGTACAACCCTAGGTTGAAGAGACAATATTTGGTGGGTTCCCACTTGGATAAATCTAGCTGCACATATTCAATGCAGATGATTAGATGCTTGAAAACACTAGCTCCCCTCCACAACACACACTTCTTGGGTCATCCAAGCATTAGTACCCATGAAACTCCCATGGCTTACTTTTCATCTCTACAATAGAACCACATATATACATGGGGCAGCTTCAAAGGACATGACCTTTCACACCAACAAATAGAAAGGATTTTGTCCTTTGCTAAACAAGGGGGTTTAATGCAGGAATTTTGTTCATGGGGGACTAACCATGTGGCGAGAGACCACTATTTCCCTTCTCATCAAAATAATCCTTGTGATTCTCGAACTTTCCTTGAGAATCCACACTTACATACAAATTGGAAGTCACTTGTCCTTAGCATGTTCCTGGTTGGGTCGTTCCTTGCGATGATTAATTTTTCCCACCAAGAAAGCCCTCTAAGATAAACAGAAGTGAGCAAGCATATCCTATAGTTCGATCAACCTTTGTTAAAAAACAATGGGAGAACAATCACAATATGCCCTACTCAAACTCGCAAGGTTTGTTCAATTTTTAATCCCAAATGAAATGTGGAGGAAATCACTTACACAACTTAAGATCATCAAAAAGGACTTTTGATTCTCAAGATCGCTGTAAAGCATGAGAGAAGTGCATACATCCTTTTGAAGATATTATTTTGGGTAAGTGATTACAAGACAAATATGCACATGTTCATTTTAAATCCTCAAGGAGATGATTTGATTCTCTTTAGAGCACCAAAAGGAAAGATGAAAGTTGGTTTGTTAAATTTTTAACCTCAAACCAAATCTAGTAAGTTGTTCTAAAGTTCTTTTTAACCCTTTGTAGCAAAATGAAAGCTTTTGTAGTGTTCCTTTTAGAGCCCAAAAGAAATTTAGTGTCCTAAAAGCATGAAGGTAATCAAATCCTTAGAAAGGGATTATAAGTTCTCCCAAAGTGTTTAAAAACACTTAATATAATGACATAGTGTTAGCATAGAGAATTCTTGGTGTTTTTTTCCCTTCCTTCACTTTTGATCAAGAAACTTCCTCTTTTGGTAGATTTCCACAATTGTTAGATTTTACCATTTTTGGTAATTTTGCATGCATAAACTTAAGAGTCCTATTTTTTCCCAATTTTTTCTAAAACTAAGATAGGATGAATTTCCAACTAACATCCTAAATTTGAAACATGAGTTTCGAGTTATTAACAAAAAAGACTTAAAAAACTAGAAAAAAAACACTAAATTGCCATTTTGAGGGCCAAGATGAAAGTTTCAAGCCCCGAAAAGTGCCAAAATGGCCACTTTTCAACTCAAGGCTAATGAGTTAATCACATGCCACCTCATAACAAAACCACCTGTAAAATTTCACCCAAAACCCACATCTGAGCCAAAAGTTATGACCTTCAGAAGTCTTTGCATCACAAAAACTAGTTAAAACTACAAAAACAGAGAGTGAAGACCAGTTGGAAGTCAAAATAGATAAAATGAAAAAAAAAACATGTCAAAAGAACCAAAAGTCTGATTTTTACCCAACCACAACAGATCAATCCATGGGTATGGCGTAGTTTGGAAAGGCCAGTGATGCAATATAGTGTTGTTGATGGCTAAGAGCGGTGCTTTGCACAAAAATAGTGACCACAATTGTGGCACTGTTTGGAAAGCGGTACTGTTTGAAATTTGGAAAATTCGTGAGTCAATTTGAAATTTGAAATTTTTGGGCCAGGAAGACTCCAGCGATGGAGTTTGGAAATTTAAGTAGTGCAATATAGTGTTGTTGGACTGATAGCAGTGCAATTTGGTGCCACTTGATAGTCAGCAGCTGATTTTTCTGAAACTTGCAAAAAAACACAAAAAAACATAAAAAATTATTAAAAAAACGTGATTAGAACTTGAGATCTGCCCTCCTTCAAGCACCAAAATGTGAACCCCAATCCTATACCTACACAAATATGAGAAACAAACACATAATTAGATCTCTATACAAGTTAGAAGAAGGATTCCCCATGAAATTCATTAGCAATACTCAAAATAGGAAATGAAATGAAGAACACAACAAGAAACTAAGTTAAATCCAATTCAAGCAATGCAAATACTTAATCCCATGTGGGAATTGGTGCCAATTATGTGTAGAAATTGGCCATTTTCCAACTCCTTTGTAAGCTTGTTGATTTGAAGGAGATTGATCCAATTTGTTGAGGAAGAACAAGATGATTTCTTGAAAAAACCTGCAATAACCTAGCTATGGTGATGACAAATTCTCAAGAAAATATGTGAAGTTGTTCTCAATGTGAAGATAATGACTTTACTCTCAAATTGTGGATGAAGATTGAGGAGAAGAGACTCTTATTTATAGATTTCAAAATTGGAAGAATAAGCAAGATTGAGCAATGTGGGATCATTCAACATCCAACGGCCAAGTGCCACTTGTTAAGATGTGATTGTGCGAAGGTTGTGCACATTTTGATGAATGAGCCAATAAATGTTATTAGGTGGATTTCAAATTTGAGAAATGACTTGTTGAAGAGGGAGAAAAATGACCTAAATGCCACTTGGCTCAATGCACAAAGACATGTAAGAGGGGAGTGAATGCTTTGTTGGATGTAAAAATCCTATTTGAGGGATTTTCAAATTTGGAGGAATATTCCCCTTTTATTCCATGTTGAGAGAAAATAGGTATTTAATAAATCAAAATAAATGATTTATTGTTCAAGTTGTGTTCTCTAGAGGATGTGACATGGATTAGGATTAAATTAACTAAAGGTTAATTAATTTAATGAGATATTAGGGGATGTGACAATTTTGACTTAAATTTATGAATTGGTTTAAATCAAAATTCAGAAGAAAGGTTTAATTAAACAGATGATTTGATTTATTTAACTAAGGGGATAATGTTAGATTAAATTAAATAAGGTTTAATTTATTCAATTTAATAGGAGGACTTTAGAGACTTAATTTAAATAAAATGAATTATTTAAATGAACAGAGACTTAGGGTTAATTGAATTAAATTTATTAAATTAATCAACATGGAAGAATGACTTAATGAGATAAATAATGATTTATTTAATGAAGCGATGAAAAGTGATGACAAGTTGAGAAGGTGATTCGAGATGAACAATGTTAGTAGTTGGGATCAAGTGTGTCGGTCAATTTTCCATGTCTATAGTAGGTAGTGAGCCTCCCTATTTGGAAGTAGTGAGATTTTGTACTTGGCAGTGAGTCTCTTTTGTATCCAATATTGGAGTAACTATATATTGTGAGCTAATACTCACCGTGATTTTTTCCTCATTGGGTTTTCCAGGTAAAAATCTGGTGTCTATGTGTTGTGTGATTTTTATACTTTGTTCTTGCTCTTCTTTGTTATATGCATTAAATTAATTGATGATGTTTGTTCAATAAGTTTGAGAAGTGACTGATTCACCCCCCCTCTCAGTATCTTGAATATTCAACACCATTCACTCATGAGATTTACTTAACAAACATACCAGTGCTTCATTATTTTAGATTAATGGAGTCAGATATATAATAACTCGTAATATACAAACTACTTGATTCAAATATTGGTGGGCTATTTCCATAGTTCTTTGCAATATGAAAATTGAGAATGCCTCAAACATAACTTGTTACCAAATCCTATGCATATTTTTACAAATCTACAACCCTCTTCAAGAATTTAATCCACTCTTTTAGGTAAAGCAAGAAATAGAGTCATACATTCAATCAAACAACTAAAGATAAATGAGAATACCCTTGATATTTTCAGTTATAACTTGTAAAAATGTACACAAGAGAGTATATGTTTTAGAACTAAGATTTGTTTTGATATCAATAATTTCTATAAAACTAATTTAAGACTATCACATATAAGAATCACACCCAAGACAGTGTACTACTATATTCATTCATATTTTCCATAGTATGCTCCTTCCTAAGCTGAGTTTCTACCTAAACTATCATATGACTCCAAAATCTAACCCTTTGCAATGAGCCATGAAATCCCTTTTATAGATTAAGGGAGAAAAAAGCATCTGGATCAAATGCAATTGCAATTCAAATGCATTTCATTTCAAAACAAATTTCAAATACATTTTATAAATTCCCCAAATGGTTATCTATAATCATTTACCACACAAGGGAAACCAGATTTATACCAATCAATGCCACCAAAACACTATTAGTCACCAATGAACCTTTTACATTCCATGCATATGTGAAGCTAAATTTTTTATCATCATACCATCAAAAACCACCCAGGTTGTTACAACAACCATAAAACGTTACTAGACCACCACCAGTCAACCAAAGCTAAAACCAGAGCCAAAGTAAACATGTCCACTTTGTGTCCTTGTGGAGGTTGGAGAAACCATTGCACCTTTATCCTTAACATCCTTATCAATAACATAATGGTCATGCCCACTTGGGGTCTTCACTAAAACTAGGGCAACCACTACCACCTCCTCATTTGAGCCAACAAATTCATTTAAAAGCATGAGGTAATGACTATAACACAAATTCATCTCTGTCTCACTACCAGCAGGGTTGTCTAAAATATAAATAGGGGAATTCTGCCTTCCCAGAGTGCCTCAACCATACCTTATAGTTTTCCTCATTCCTCCCAAGAACTCTACAGGATCCTTTCCCTTGGCCTCAACTATTGGTCCAATAATTCAAGTCCTTAAATGGTAATTTCTCCTCACGAAAATCCACATAGATTTCTTGCTACAAGCCTCTTTCTCATCCTCCTACTTTAGATTTGAAGCAACAATGGGCATGTTCAATTCACCCTCTAGAAAATTATTGTGTGATTTTTGCAAATCGAGCCTTAGAGACTTCTACATTGAGGAAGAAGGAAACATTGACTTGCTCATTTTACCAAGACTAGACTTCACAAATACAGAACAATCCTCTTACGAACTTAGCAATTTGAGCACTCATTTACAATGGAGAGAACAAATGCAATTACCTCATATTTATCTAGCAAAATAATTAGGTAGATCATCAATGCTCAATAAAATTTACACAAGTGAGCAGATGATCAATTACTAAAACTCGCATTATAGCCTTCAATTATCTAGGTGCATGAAAATATGCATACCAACTTCAATGATTACAAGAGATTAATCATTCACATACACTAGGATCAAGATGATTAACATCCGTAGTTATGGTGCCATTAATATTTTTTCACGTCGAGAAGAATAATCACCTCCTTAGTCATTTGGTTTTTGTTTAAAAACTGTTCATTGATTCCTTGATGAGATGGTGAATCGAATGGCCTAGAATGAGTCAATCAGGTTTGAATTCTAGAGAACACCACTTGATAGCCCATCAACCAATGAAAACATGTTGACTAGAAGCCACATCATTTGTTTGAGATCCTCACACTTCCTCTCCTTATCGGTAGAAGATTCCACATGCCACAATCATGCAAACCACATGACACATTGGAAAACAATATTTAAAGTCCTACGTGATGTGCACGCAACAACCCAGGTTTGATTCTGGCAATGCATCACAATTGTTGATCATCAACTTAAAAAATCAGGTGAGAGTGGATAATAGGTCCCACACTCTGCAAGAGGACACATGGTGCAATCGAACAAACTACACAACCCTTCGGAAATGAATACTTTAATCTTTATGTGGTGTGCGCACATGGCTAGGATTGCATCTTCACATCTGACAAATGAATTTTTTTGCACATGAAAATTAACTTAGTCATAAAATAGGGTTGTGACTAGACCAAAGGGATTACAACCCTCAAGAGAATTAAATACTTAGGATTTAAGTCTTTCAATTATGAAGTATTTTTCCCGACTCTCAAAAATTGAAATGGTAAAAGCGTGGGGTGACTGACAGGCCTAGGCAAAGGGGTTGGTAAAAATAATGGGCTAGATGACTTAAGTTGTGATTGAGAAAGTCGATAACCAGGTATATCGATTCAATGAGAAAATAGAATGAACAAGGGTTGTAATATAGGAAAAAATTAAGAAAAAGGTTTTATCCATCAAAAACCTAAACCCTATCCCTAGATGCAAAGGCTCAGAAATGCCTAGAACTAGCCAAAATTTCTCCAAATTTTAGAACCTCTACCGAAAGGAACATATTCTACTATTGATCAAGAGAGTATCTTGTCGAGACTCCTCCAAGATTGTTTGATATCTCTACCTCCAAAAACATGAAAGAAATTTTACTACAAGAAATTATTTTGCACATATCACAGAGTTCATGGTCATTCTAATAACAAATGCAACACTTTAAGCAAAAAAAACCATCTTAGGGACTATGTTTCTTTTCCTTGTGTTTAAACACCTAATTCCTCTAATTGATGTTGATTTTAACTCTACCATGTTTCTCATCAATCATTTCGGCTCATCCTTGTCCTGCACTAAGTAGGGACAAGGGGTTAGCTAGCCTTGCAATCTTATGTCACCTGTTATTGCCTCTTTTGGCTAGTTGATCACCTTTCATGTAGATATAAGAGCAAGCTTGGTATGTGGATGACATGCTTTAAGTTGCATCACATGTGACATAATTATTCATGATTTAGTTCAATTCATAAACATATGACTTGGAATAGGGCTTTTTGAATAAGCCTAGCTCATTTCTTCTACTTTAAAGCAATTTCTTAGAGAAATGGTATTAGCAACCACTTTAAAGTGGGGGAATACTTCAAAAATCATGTTTCAATATGCAATATTATTTCGTCTTGTGATGCATCCTTTTTTTGGTAGTCTCATTGGGTTTGATTTCCTCTGACCGTGTGATATCTCTTTGATTTGTCCTCTCTTGGGGATGTTAAGCACAATGTTCCCTAAGATGAGACCTTACATTTTTCATGTCTTGGAGAAATTAATCACAATGTTCCCTAAGATGAGACCTTACACGAACTAAGAAAAATCCCTTCGAACATCCCTCTTTCTTGTTGTGTTTAATCTTTGTACCTTATTAAATTCATGGATGTATGGCTTGGATCTGGTTCCTTGGGGCTCACCTAGTGAATAACTAGCTTCACTAGCCCTTTTGAACATGCATCTTTGTACCTTATTAAAGTCATGGAGGTATGGTTTTGATATCATTCCTTGGGGCTCACGTAGTGAACAACTAGCTTCAGTAACCCTTGTGAGCATGCATTTTCTTTGTCCTTATCATAGTCATGGGGTATGACTCTTATATGGATCTCTTGGGGCTCACGTAGTGGACAACTAGCCTCACTAGCCCTTTTGAACATGCATTTTGTTTGCATAGTGGATAGTGTGTGCCACTTGTAAACCTGTTTGGACCAATAGCCTAGACCCGTTCCACAGTGTGTTGGATAGCTAGTCGAAGCTTGATTCATAGTATTTTTGTTTTTTTCTTTTATTTCCTTTTTATATCTTTGATGGTGTATGTTGGTGATCTAGTTATGGATTCATATATCATCTACAAGTGTGTTCCATTGTTCCTATGTTGGGTTTTCATAGGATCTTGATCTTGGGGGCTTGGCCACCCTCTTGGTTATTATCATCCTATCTTACTAGAATTCATACATTTTGAACCCCTCTTGATTGTGTGGTTGGCTACTTTAGTGTGAGTTTGAAGCAAGTTCATCCTCTAACTAAATTGGGGGCTAAATGTAGTGTAGAAAATTTCATACCCTTACATTTTCACACTTTTTTGGGCCCACCTTTCTTTGTTTATCCTTGTTTATTTCTTAATTGGTCCTATTTTGTATCTAGGAGCCTAATAAATCATATATTTTTATGGCTAATCCCAACGAACATCAAAGGGTAAATGATAATTTAATGATTCTAGTTGTGTGTCCTTAATTTTTGGACTGGGACTAATAAGACACCTAGGCCATCATTATCCCCCAAAGGTATTGGGACACAGATTTCAAAATCACCTTAGAAGGTCCCCTTTTTGGAGTCTTTTCCCCAAGTTTCAAGCCTTGGTACTAAGATTCCACCTAAGGCATCTTAGTCCCCCTTAAGTTATTTTCGAGATTCAATTTAAAATCTTGGTAGGATCTAGCCTCCTTTAATTACCAATTTCATATGTCATCTTGTTGTGGTGTAATTTCAGGATATAAAGCATGGATAAATATAAATACAACGTTGATTCACTCATTTTCACCTAAGACTTTGGTGAGAGCAATCCTAATAGCATAATTGAATTCACAAGAGCATTCAAGAGGAATTCATCAAGAATTTGGAGTCATCATCAAGATTCAAGCATCATGTCAAAATATATTCTTGCATTATGTGGGTTTTTGAGCTAAAATTTGTGATGTAGGGTTTTGATTCAAGCAACAAATTCATGTCAAGATCTATCAAGCATTCATTCAATTCAAGATCTACATTCAAGCTAGACACTTTAAACAAGTTTGTAGATTTCATAACAAGGTTTTGGTGAGTTGCAACATAAAACTTTGTTCATTCATCATTTCCCTTCATTATTCCATTTCATTCCAAGTTTTAATTACCAACAAGGGTTTTAACCAAAGAAAACCCCCATTTACTAACAATCAACAATTTTTTCTCCTCTTGTGTGTTCGTGTTTGCAGATTTGACTTCAAGATCATCTGAAGTGAAAATTTGTAAAGTTGCATTGAAAATTTGTCATCTTCATGGAAAGTCACCTACAGGTCAGATCTGGAAGTTTCAGGACCAGAGATATGAGAAAAAGGAAGTGCAAACCTTGGAACTCAAGATCACATTCTAAAATTATAAAAATTTAGATCAGAACAAAGAAGATAGTAAGGGTGTCTTAGTCCTCCCAAAGGTATTTTGTAGAGATTCTTTCGTATTATGTTTCGACATCCAAAGATTATATTTTTTCCCTGAAAAAATAGCAGTGGGACTAAGAAGATAGTAAGGGTGTCTTACTCATCCCTCGTATATTTTGACAACATTTTTACATTTCCAGAATCCTTATCACATTTCTAGACTTCCCAGGTACAAAAATCATAACTTGTTGCTACTTAATTTTGTCATTTGCACTTATTATTTGGCTTGCAGTATTAGGTTTTGTGAGTTGAATATCAAGTTGTCTTTTCCAAGATTTTTCTTGGTGGTTAACCATTCTAAGCCTAAGGAATCCTCCTAGGTCTCCCTTGTTGAGAGTTGACTCACCTTTGTGTTGATAGTCAATCCAATTTGGGATCCTAGGACATCCTTGAATGTTAGTTGGAGAAAAGTGGTGTTCTATGACCTAAGCCATAGAGCATCCATATTTTTCCAATTAATCAGGTTCTTTTGAAATAAGTTCATCACAAGTAGGGGACTCATCAATGGTTGGTTTTTTGTGTTTATCAATGATGACATTGTCTTTTTCAATAATGTTTTTCCTAGGGGAAGAGAGACAAATAGGACTCTCATAAATCTCATTTGTTTGATCTTCTAACACTAAAATATCTTATTCACAAATAGGAGAGATATTAGGAGAAGACCAAGTATGATTATCATGGTTATCTATGAATACATTCCTTTGTCTAATAATTTCTTCCAAAATAGGAGAGATGAGGGAAGAAAAATAAATAGGGTTGTCATAGATCTTAAAGATTTTATCATCCAACACCAACATATCCTTCTCACAAATAGTGTGATTGTCATGATTTCTTATAATTGAATCCTCTTTCTCTATAACATTATCATAAGTGGGGAATATGTTGGGAAATGGATGTAGAATAGTTGAAGTGGCATTTAGGTAGGTTTCACTAGCCTCTTCAGGTTGTGTTATGTGATCATTATGATTACCTATGGCTGTTTCCTCTTGTTCAATAATGTCTTGCCCAATAAGAGAGGTAGGAGAAGAGAAAAAACTAGGATTATCAAAAATATCATTTATTAGTTATTCTAACACCAAAATATCTTCTTCACGAATATGAGAGATAGTGGGAGAAGAAAAAATATGATTTTTATGATTGCCTAAGATTGTATTCTCTTTCACTACACTAATATCACTCATAGAAGCGATACTAGAAGAGAGATCAGTGACAAACAAAAAGATAGGAGAGAGAACTTCATATTCATATGCAAATAATAAATTTTTCTTACAGTACTCCAAAATATCTAAAAATAGAACATGAAGTATAATAACCATAGATTTTTGCAATGAAAACATGATGTAGTAATTTTCCTACAAATTTAAAATGTGACAATGATAGAGCAAACATACAAAAGGATAATGTAATTTTTCACATTTATAACATTATAATTGACTAATTATGCTATGTAAAAAATTTTAAATGCAAATTTGAAATTAAGAAATACAATCAATGAAGCAAATTAAGCTAGATCTAATGAAATTAATGAAACAAAAGATCAACAAACTGAAACATAGATCTTACAATAGAAAACAAAAGCATAGATATGAACGTTTTAATGCTATAAAATGTAGATTCAAATATGATATGGGACTTAATCACTGAGAGGTACGAATGAGTCCTAGTTAGGGTTTTTGACAAGTTTAGATAGTTAAAAAACACACAACACAAAATTCCTAAAAATCAGGAAAAACAACCTATATAGGGATTAAATCACCCAGGTGGGCGAATGAGTCCCAAATTAGGGTTTTTACACTAAATTCATCAAATTTTGAGTTGATTCTAAGTTTTCTAACCTGTATGTTGACTTGACTATTTGCAATTATAAAATTTTAGTGAAATTAGATTATTTGAGATACAAAAATGCAACCTATATGCACTTTTCACTAATGTAATGTTTAGAAGCCCTAAATGCTAATTAAGTAATACAAGATATAATGAAAAGTTAATGTAAGATGAATCTAAGATACTCCAAGTTAGAAATAAAGGGTTTGAAGCCCAAGTTCACCAAAATTAAATGATTAAAACTAGGATGTTCCACCTTCTAGGAGATGGAACAATTAGAGGACCTATTTCGCACCTCACTTCATTAGGAAACCAAAATCCCTCAACCAAGCTACTCAATTGAGGGAAGGGTTACTAGGGAGATTTCCTTAGGTGTGATTAAATGGGTGGTTCACCATGAAATCAAGCTTTGAAAGGGATATATGCAAACATTTATGAAAACTCACTATGAAACCTAGAAAATTAAGAACATGAAATTAGATTGATAAAAGAGAATTCAACAAAAAGGTACTTGGAAGAATGATGTAGTCAAAACAAGGTCTAAGACCCTAAAATTCTACTTTTTGAAGCTCACAGGGACTCATATGCCAAGCTAGGTGATTTATTCCCAGTATAATGTTTTCATTCAAGATCTGGATCGACAGAAGACTGCAAAAAATGGTGTACAGGGACTCATACACCCATACTATTGCAAAGTGTCCTGACAAATTCAAAAGTGTCCTAGGAGTAGAATTTTAAACTAAAAATTTGTGAGCCTCTAAATATATATTAAATAAGAACTTTCCCACTAGTTTCATGTAAATAATTTGGATATCTTGCTCTACATCAGATTTTTTGTTAGCCTTGATAACTTTTGCAGATTTTGTAACTTTGTAATTTTGGTAGTTTTGAAGGCTTAAAATCCACTTTTTCTTCAACCTATAAACAAAGAAAAAATAAAGAGAGAGAAAAAGTGTTTTTTTTTAGGGAATTGGGGTTTTCCTTGGTCAAACCTCATTTTGGTAATGAAACCTTAATGAGAAATGAAGCATGAATGAAATGAAACATGAAACATAAGATGAAACAATAGAAAATTATTTGAAAACTTGTAGATCTACAAAAAATCATGAAGTGGCCTCAATGGATGTAGATCTTGATCATGATTCTTGATGAAAGATAATGCCTTTGAATAATTGAATTGATCTTGAACAATACATTAGAACATTAGCTCAAAATCACATGCCTGATGCATCAAGCCTTTGGCACGATAATGGATCTTGAATGCTGTAATAATCTTCTATAAATTTTCCCTTGAATGCCTTAGAAATTATCTTGAATGATCTTGTGAAATTAATCTTGATTTATTATGAAATTCTAGGATGAAACTACATGAAATAACCTTGTATTTAAACTTGTTTATTCCAAATTTCCCAAAATTACAACACTATAAGCCGATATCATATCCAGGATAATAAAATCTGACCAATAATTTTATTCAAAATAGGTCCTGGTTAAAGTGATACTCATACACCACCTTGGGCGTATGAGTTCTAGTGTCTTAAACATGAGACAAAAACTCCAAAAAGTGTCTTATTTAATGTGAACTTTGAAATTAGGTGTCAAGACCTAGGTGGCACTCATATGCTCAAGGTGGCATATGAGTCCCAAATCACCAAATCTGGAACACATAAACCAAAAACATGAATTATGATTTTCCATTTGTTAATTGTCAGGATTTTCCTCAAAAAAATGCATTTAATAAGGCCTATGGCTGTAAAATAGGACCAAATAAGGTATAAATGAATAGAATTTATTAATAAAGACCTATATTAGTGTGAATTCATCAAGATACACTTTAAAACACCCTAAATAAGGTACAACTAGGTTCATTTAGTATTAAAACGGCCCTAAACTTAATGTGAATGTGTAAAACACATTACAACATTAGGATCATTTTAATATTAACTATTCTCAAATTAAGTGAGGGAAAGGGATACCTTTTCCATTACTATAGTCATGAACCCAAGCCCATTTCTACACAATATAAGGAGACCAAGGGTGAAACTCTTGCAACTATCCCATAGCGCAAGTGAGGGGTTCAAACCCATGAGCTCGGTTATGATACCAACTATTGCACACATGGTTGTTGTTGCAGCAAAATATTGACCTATTAATGCTTGATACAACCATAATTATACAAGATCCAAGATCCATAAGAGGTGGTTAAGCCATGTAATGAACCCAAGCAATGTGTTTCACAACACAAAGAAACCAAGGGAAAAAATCTTGCAATAATAATTAAGCTCTAAATTATCATCATCAAATGGTATGAAATCTACATTTATAATGGGAATGTGAATTTTTTTTAGTAGGATCCATTAAGAATGGAGAGATATTTGGGTCTCCGTGGATCTCCCAAAGTCTAGTAAAAAGTGTGAGGGGACAATCATTGTCTAATGCAACAAACAGAGTGTCATGATCAACAATAGAATAAATCACTCCTAAACAATGATCATTGTTAATACCTCATATTAATATATTCCATGATGTGTTTGGTGTAGGTATCATTTCATCAAGATAAGGAAAAATATCAAGTTGGACCGTATATTTATCAAGATGTTGTTTTGGTAAGGCTCATAATCATCCTTTTCAAGGATGACAATAAAAGGATGAAGATAAAATCTCATGATACTTCCTAAAAAAAAAGTGAATTATTGATAGCCTTAATGCATCTAAAGTAGATAAAATAAAGTTATCTCATGCAAATAGATCCTTTCCAGGTTCAAATATGTTCAAGTAATCAAGAAAATTTTATATCATAAAAGGATGAGTAGAATGTACCTGGTTAAGTTTCTATAAAAAAGTGCATAAATGGATCTAAAGAGCTCTAAAATACCTTTCCAATATTGCAAGAATCACAAAAATTGGAGATATAGGTGAAAATTTATGAGCTTGAAATAAGAAATGATGATATTATTTCAATAGGTGATAAGATATAATAATAAAAAAATATTATGATGAAACATATACTATTACAAACTATGAAAAACCAAACTTTTGATGATATCTTTTTTTTCCTAATTTTCATATTATATGCCAAAGCTATGGCCAAAAGAAAAAAAAAATCCTTTAGGCTAATTAGGGCTAGTAGACAAGCCCATAGGTTGCACATGTTGACATCACTATTATTTCATCAAATGAAATATATTGTGATCTATCAAAATATTCCCCTTTGTTTAGAAGGAAAATTTGATTTCCTATAAAATTGTTGGTGTTGAAATATTTTTAGAAAGATAAACTTCTACCAAAAAACCCCTCCTTGTTCCTAAGAATATTCTAAATTTGATGCCATAGAAACTTGGAGATTTTTTTCCCATATTTTTTAGAGCACTAGAAAAAGTTCTTGGAAGAGTTTAGATGGTTGTTAGGGTTTGATTTGACCATTAATACTAATGATGGCCATCAACAATGAAAAAAATGTTGGTTAGTAAAGGATCTTGTAAGGTAGCTAATGAAATGGCCTAACCATGCAAGGTGCAAAACCTTGCATAGGTTTTAACCTACCTTTTCTTCCTTTTTTAATTTTTTTTAAAAATGTTTTAAAATGTTTAAAAAAATAGAATAATGATATTTTAAAAAAAATTGATGTTCATACCTATCACAACCATATGAGTTAATGAAAGGCATATTTAGGATTCTAGTAGCCATATTTCCATTTGGTCATATATATTTAATCTCGAGATTCCTACAAGCCTTCAAATGTTTTTGGATTTTTTTTAATTACTTTGATTTAAATGAATCGATAGAAAAATTTATAGGTTTTTTATAATTTTAGATCCAATGGTGATGATTTTTTCTCCAAGATGAGTCAGTTTTCCCTCAAGTCTATATCTATAAAAATAAATTGTATGAAATCATAGATCTAGTTCTTGAATATCATTTTTGAGTTTATAGTGAACCCCACAACTTGTAAAAATCACCATAAGAAAACACCTATCACAAAGAGAGAAAAAGTACCCACAAATAGCCACCACAAACCAAATACAAGAAAAATGCTTCATCCCAGAAATGCAGGATACACAACCATGAGATAGAACATTAATAAAATAATTTACAATATACTCCAACCCATGAAAGATGAGCTAAGACATTTTAAACACACTAGCGGCACACCCACCAAGATGGATAATTAGAAACATAAATACGAAGAAATACAAAGCATTTTTTGGACCAATCCAAATAATAAACAAAACTACCAAACCAATAAAAAGATAGAAGAGAAACATCGACAAAACATAAACACTAAATCCCAAACTACAAGACCATATCCTCAAAGGTAGAGAAATGTGAAGCATTCTCCCAAACATTCTTCAACAAGAACAATAGGAGAGAGCATGCATAAAAAATACCAAAGATCATTAGCAAGATCTCTACAACTTCAACATTACTTCTAATATTCATCTTAATGCTTCTAATCCTCCTCCTAATATATCATCATGATACCATCTCTACTGTCAACAACCATACATAATACAACTCTAATTGTCATCAAACAAGGAATGATATCAAACCATGAACAACCACAACTTATCCAAAAAGGACATGACTACATCCAACCATGAACACCAACAACTCCACTATTAGCACAACATCAATGACAACCCTTATTCAGTGTTGATATCAATGACAAAAAATTATAATAGGATGGTCTTTTCCCTCTGTTGGCCTTATTTAATTTGTTTTGGAATTCATCTCTTTTCAATCTTATCATATAGTCCTTGAATGCTTTAGATTTTATGAATTTCTCAACAAGCATGAATTGGATTTATGCCAAGGCTCTGATATCGCTTTTCTCATGATCTCTCTTTTAGAGAATGATAGTTAATCTATCTTGAGGTATATATATAATTTTCACTCTCTAAGGAGATATTATGATTTGATTCACCTCTTCCTCTCCAATCAAATTCTCCCCAAACTCCTATTATTATAGGATGTCAAAATAGTACGCAACTAATGGTTGCACAAGTTTTATTTTATCCTTTATATTCTTATGAGGAGGTTTCACTTGAATTTTTTAGGCAATCATGGGATTTTTTTCTATTTCCTTTGGCCTATATATCTTTACAATTTTCTATAGGTCCTCATTGTGTTATGGCCTTTCTTCAAGTTCCTTTTCTAGCATGACTATAGGTTTGTATACATGAGTAAAAATTCTACATTATGGCAATAGGATCCTCAACATCACGATATTAACCTACACAATTAAGGAGTTATTTCTTCCTTTTCTCCCCCAACCTTCATTTTTGTAGCCTATTTTTCTTTCTTGTCATTATGGCCTTGCTAAATAGGAAATTTATAACTACATCTTCCTTAAACAAAAATTTGTGGTAAAAAAATGATCTTTGTGAATGTACTTTGATTTGGTTTATGAGTCCCTATAGGTTTAAATCCCTCTTAATTTCAAGGCCCATTCTATAAGCTTGTAGTGTGGGGTATAATTCTTGTAACCCTTCCTTGCTAGTATTGACAAATTTTGATAATGTAATGGAAGTATGCAAGGAGGATTCCTTCCATTTATTTCTCAAATGAATCTTGTTAGATTAATTTAATTTTAAAATAATCTCCAAATAGTCCAATATTTCATGCACATTCCTTTGAAAAATATGAGGCTTGAATATAGACCCATATATCCTTATTACTATGGTGTTAGAATGGAGATACTAATTTCCACAATTATGATGGATCCCTAATTCAAGTACCCTATGCTTTGGTCTCAAAAAATCCATGATTTCATTAGGAAATATATCAAAAGTAGCACCTAGGAATCTCAAATTTTGATTTATAAAAAATAAATCAAAGATTAATCTTCCATCACTCTTTATGACACCAATTTATTATGAATTCCCTTTGTTATGAAGGTAAAGAAATAAAGATTTTTGATAAAACTTGCATCCTGAATATCTATAACCATCATCATGATGTGAATTTATAATTAGGGTTCAACATATACACCTAAGACATGACATAGAGAGTAATATGTTTTCATGAAATAATCCTCAAAAAAATTAATATTGAAAGGCTCTAGCTTTGTGGGAGAAAACTTTAAAAGTATTTGGTCCACACCCCTTACTTGATGAATTGGAAGAAATTTCAATCCATAACTAATATTATTTCTCTAATACTCCATAACAATGGAATTAAAGTCTATAAGATCATTTTATAATAAATTGAAACTAGAATCCTAGATAAAACATATTCCTCATCAATTCTAAAAAACTGACTACCACTACTAGCTATAACATCTCTTGTATTAGCATCATATCTATTTGCATCAATTTTGATCAGGCCACATCTACAAATGAATTCGAAATGATCAAATTCATAAGGTCTTGTTTCCAATCATTTGAAATCGGGATTATTAAATATCTCCTCTAATAATAGTTTTCAAACTCTGACCATCCAATCCTAGACATGGTAGGATAATGACAATCCCTAGAATTATCTAGAAATCTATCTATTAAAATTTTTGACCCTTAAGCATTAGTTTCCTTTCATAAGGGTTAGCTAGGAGTTGAATTATAATGCTTGCATCTAAATCCCTTCTTGAATTTGTATGTTGGGAACTGGTTCGACTCATAGTGCATGGTTTTTAGAAAACCTTCGGTTTTAGAATATGACTCGGATTTTCAAAACCGGGACAATGAAAACCTAGATGTCCTTTCAACAAAAAAATAATACCTGATAATATAAGAACACTTTAATTAGGCCATAAATACTAAAAGGAAGAAAATTGTTGTTGCATTATGGTTTAGGATATACAACAATCTTCTTCACTTCTCATTCAAGGAAACCTTACAGATCTCAATCCAATGATAGAATAGGTGAAATATATTTGCAATAGGGATGTCATAGGGTATGTTTAATGACTAAAGAGGGGTTCACCACCAATCTAGGGCTTGGAAAGATAAGTAACATGCAAAACCTAATTATGAAATTTAATGATGTGCAAAACTTCCCTAAATGACCTAGAAATGAATGCAAAATAGAACATAAAGCTTAGAAATTAGAATGGTTCACTTGGATACCTTTAGGAGCTTGAATGAGGACACAAATGCTGAAAATACTAAAACTAGTGTAGACTGGGATTCATACGCCAAGCTGGGTGATTTAGTCCACGATTAGGGTTTTTTGGCTGGAATAGAAATCTAGCAAAGACAAGTCTAAAACTCTTGAAATCTGAAAATTTGACTATATTGGGACTCATATGTCAAAAGTGGCATATCAATCTAGTTTTAATTTTTCATAAGATTAGGATTTTAATCTACTCTTCAATCTTTGCTATGTCTTCTCAACTTGATTTTCGGGTCTGAATTGTTGAATTTTTCTCTACAGATCTCTTTCAATGATGTTCTACACAATGTGAAAACTTTGACAACTTTGTAACCTTGAATAATTATTTCCAATATTTCTCTTCAATAGGTCTTCAACCTAGATCTAAAAATCACACACTAAAGAGGAAAAAATGTTGTTTTGTTAGTGGAAAGAGGTTTTCCTTTGTCAAACCCCGTTTTGTTAATCAAACCTTATAATGAAATCAAATGGAAAGGAGGAATGATGAATGAAAAAAATGCAATGTTGTAACACAAAACCATAATAATAAAGTGTTTCAAACATGTATGAAATGGCTCCAATGGAAGTGGATCTTGAATCTTTCTTCAATGTTGTGGATGTTGAATTGAAGGCTTGCTTGAATAATGAAACCCTACATCACAAATGCTAGCTCAAAAACAAACATGATGCATGATGACTTTGACATGATGGTTGATACTTTCATAATGCTCCAAAACTACTGATAATCAACTCTTGAAGGCTCTTTAAAGTCTTTTAAACACTTTAATTCTTTTGTGAACACAAATATTCTATAAGGATGCTTGCACAAAACTTCTAGGAGAAAAATGAGTGTAATAACCTTGTATTTATATTTGTTTATGCCAAATTTCCCAAAATTACAACACTACAAGCCAACATCAGATCTAGGAGAATAAAATCCTACCAAGAATTTGAATTTAATTTAATTTTAAGCCACATGGGACTCATATGATAGAAATGGTGTATGAGTCCCATTAGGCTAGGCTATGGGAAATATTTTTTAAGAAAAGCTTAGATTCATATGGAATCAAGATCGGGGCCCCAAAAATTAGGTGGGACTCATATGCCCAAGGTGGATTATGAGTCCCAAATCACTAAATCTGGGTCATATAATCGAAAAAAACTTAATTTTGATTGGATGTTGGTTTATGTCAAGATTATCCTCAGATGCATTAAATGACACTTATGGCTGCAAAATAAGGCCAAATAAGGCATAAAAAATCCCAATTAATAATGAAATATGTAGATTAGTGTGAAAGTGTTCTACAACACTTTACAACACCTTAAATAAGGTACAATTAGGTTCATTTATTTCACAAGGGCCCAAGACCTAATGTGAATCTGTTAAAAACATCACAAAACTAAATCAAGGCAACATTGAGCTTAACTTTACAAGGAGGGCCCAAAAAAGTGTGAAAATGTCATGGATGACATTTTTTGACACTAAATTTAGCCCCCACTTTAATGAGATGATGAACTTTCTTTAAACTCACACTAAAGTACATGAGATCACATCAAGAGGGGTTCAATTGTACAAATTCTAGTGAGATAGGACAACACTGACCAATAGGGTTGCATAAGAACCTAGGATCAAGGTCTTATAAATAGATAACATGGACACAAAAGAACACACATGAAAAAGGATATAAGGAACAATAGCAAGGCATAAGCATACATTGCCAAAGACAAAGAGAGAAGAAAAATAAAATATGGTGATCAAGATTCGACCATTTGTCCCACATGTTGTGGATCATATTTAGGTTGTTTTTTTGAAAGTGCATGCTCACTCTGAGGCAACATAACTCTAGGCCATCCACTGGGTGAGTATCCAAAAGGTTGAACACATACACACATGGCTAACATGTGCTCACACAAACAAGCAAGTGGCTATTGGAAATTCATGCCCAAGTTTGGCTTCCTATCTAACTAGACCAAAGCTATACCTCCTAATAAATTTGATAAGGCACCACACAAAAATGAACTTTGAGCTTCATGAGGAAAGAAAAGCTTCATATGCTTGATACTCATGAACAAACAAGATGGCTCCATAGGCAAGAAAAGTATATTATGCAAGGTGGCCATATAATTAAAATTGTAAGATAGTGTAAGGAATTTTCAAAGGAGTCTTTTTTAGTTCATGCAAGGTCTTTATCTTAGGTAAAATTATGCCTAATGTCTCTAAGAGAGTACCAATCAAAGAATAGAAGATTCACAACTTAGGGGATGTAGTGTGTTGCATCAAGCCACCAAGACAAATGTAATATGCTAAGAGAGATCATTCTCTTGGTGTACATCACACCAAATTCCACCACAAATTGAATGATGCATCACATGAAATAAGAATACTACACCATGAAACACAAAATGAAAAAGTAATAATTCCAATGCATGCCCCCACTTTAAAGAAATTGCTAAACACCATGATGTGAGCAATTAATTTAAAGTAGCCAGTGGTCAATTATAACAAGAAAGAAGGCATGAGATATTATTTGGAAAGCCCTATTCCATGTCATATGTTTCTAAATAAAGCTACATCATGAAAAAGGAAGGTTTTTCCCTCGAAAGAAAATTCCAAAAAAATGAGGGATTTGACGCATGAGCATCCTTGATTCTTGGCAATCTTACATTAACCAAAAATATTTTCATTCAGTTTTTGTTCTTATTCAGTTCTTTTCAGTTCAAGTTGACAGATTCGGTATTTCATCATGCTTTCTCACCAGACCTTGTAGATCTATATTTTCATCCTAGACATGTTCATTTTCCTTATTCCAAGTTTTCAACTTGATTGAATCTTTTTGCAGCAAGCTATCACTTTCAGATTGAGTGATAGTTGTTGGAACTCGCCCCAAAATAATTTCAAACCTAATAGCTTGTTTGATCACTCATGAATCTTTCCTATAGCTTGTGATTCAAATAATTTTTTGGAGTGTCCCCAACCTTAATTTTAGGTCCACACTTCATCATGTGCATCTACCATGGAGAAATTCAAATTTGAGGTCGACCTGTTCATGCACACATTACATTTCCTTCATCGAAGATTGTAATGATCTTTGGCCGACACAAATATTTCTTGATCTACCGATGTGGTATAAATCTTGTAATAGATCATTAGGAGATCAATTACTCAAGATTAAGTAGGATAAGAAGAATATAGAAGCTGATCTGTAAGATTTCCACTTGCATGTATGAGAACTATATTTTGAGCATGTTTTATCAAGCCTATGAGCCCAATCTGTAAGCCCAGATGTGGCCAACTATATGTAATCGAATTTTCTAATAATAAGGATGTTTTAATCTGAATTTTCCTCCATATTCTATTTTTCTTTGTTGTGTGACTCGCGTTGCATGGTCTGGATTTTTCTCTTTGAGGACCCTCCTACCATGACTACACCGGATTGGTATCAAAGCGATATTTTTTCCTTGCAAGATCATTAGAGTTTGTGAATTCCTATTGAATATTTTTTGTGGGGTGGTGGACTGAGGATCTGACCTATAGCTGCAGAGGACTTGTGTAAAGAAGACAGGAAGAAGAAATGATAGAGGAAATGGAGGACATGGAAATGCAGACCCAATTGTAATGGAGATGTTGAGAGGAATTGTTGCTAGATTGGAAGTAGTCGAAACGCCCAAGAAAAGAGGTCGACCAATTGATGATGTGAGTTATGAATAGGTAGAAGAACATGAAGAAAGGGAAAGAAAAGATAAAATTGAACTTGATCAGGAGAAGAGAAGTTTATAAGAACTCTAACTAGATTAATCAATAAGACTCATTTTAATCCACCAGATTATAATGGTAAGTTGGATTTAGATGAATTACTTGATTGGATAATAGATATGGAAATGTACTTTGATTTTTAAGGTACCATAGAAGATAAGAAGGTAAAATTTTCTTGCAAAAATTTGAAAGGACATGCATCCCTTTGGTGGGAAAATTTGCAGGCAGATAGGCAAAGAAAAAGAAAGGAGAAGATAAGATCATGGGATTGGATGGTGAATAAGTTGAAGACAAATTTTATGCCTATAGACTATCATATCAGTTTGATTCAAAAATTGTAGAATTTGAGGTAGAAGGAGTCAAGTGTGATAGATTATACTAAAGAATTCTACAAGTTGAATATTAGATCTAGACATTTAGAAGATGAGACCAAGCAAGTAGCCAGATACATGAATGGTTTGAGGCTATCTATACAAGATGATATTAGTTTGATCAAATTTTTGAGTGTGGAAGAGGCATATTAGTGTTCCATAAAAGAAGAAGAGAAGCTAAATAAAAGACATGATTAGAGACAAAGAGGAAGAGGTGGAAGATTTAAGAGAGGAAGAATTTTCATTGGAGGTGGAAGAGGATATTTTTCAGATCAGAATAAAGATAAGGAAGTCAGTAAGAATGATGATTCATACTATAGAGATGATGGAAAATCTTATAGAAGAGGAAGATATGGTGTTTATCAGAATGAAGGTTATAGGAAAGATGACAAAGGATAGGAGAAAATAATATTCAAAGGAACTTGTTATAAGTGTTGTGGAGAAGGACATAGAGCATTTGAATGCAACCAAGGAGAGGCAAGAAAAAATAAAGAGAAAAATAGAAGAAAAGCCTTTGCTGAGGAGGATCATGTTGAATCTTATAACAAACTGGAAGAGGGAGAAGTGTTGGTGAATAGAAGAGTATTATGTCAAAGTGAGATGGACCAGGAACCATTGAAAAGAAATAATTTGTTTTGAACTAGATGCAAGGTAGCTAGTAAATGTTGCAAAGTGATTGTTGAGAGTGGAAGCTCAGAGAACCTATTTTTTGAAGAAATGGTGACCAAATCGAAGCTATAAAGATTGAAACACCTGAAGCCCTATCAGATAGCATGGATTCAAGATGAGCATAAAATATTGGTAAGTGAATAATGTATGGTGAAATTGAAGATAGGAAATTACCATGATGAGGTTTTGTGTGATATAATCCCTATGGATGTATGCAATGTTTTGTTGGGAAGACCTTGGTAGTATGATAGATAGAATATTCATGATGGAAAGAAGAACATATATAATATTGTTGCAAATGGGATGAAGCAGACTCTGTTGCCATTAGAGGATGTTCCTAGAACTCATGTTTGTATGAGTGCTACAATTTTTTTGGTTGATGGAAGGATATTTATGCATGGACTAAGACATGATAATATGTGTTATTCCTTGGTTCCTAAGAAGGTTGGAGACTTGAAGCATGTAGAAGAACAACTAGAGGAGATAAAGGAGTTGATGAAATAATATGAAGCAATCACTTTAGATAATGTACCTGATTGATTGCCACCTATGAAGAGTATTATCTATTGTATGGATCTGATTCCTAGAGCTATTTTTCCTAATAAAGTAGTACACCGGATGACAACTATAGAGAATAAAGAGTTGAAAAGATAAGTGTAAGAGTTTTTGTGAAAAGTTTTGATCAGAGAAAGCTTAAGTCCTTCTGCAATATCTGTAGTGCTATCACCTAAGAAGGATGGAGAATGGAGGTTGTGTACAAAGTCTAGATCCATAAACAAGATCATAGTGAAGTATAGATTTCCTTTTCCATGGATGGATGACATTATGGATTGTTTGAGTGGAGCTAAGTACTTTACAAAGATAGATTTTAAGAGTGGATATCATCAAATTAGAATCAAAGAATGGGATGAGTAGAAGACAATATTCAAGATGAATGAAGGATTGTATGAGTGGTTGGTAATGCCTTTTTGGACTAAAAAATGCACTGAGTACTTTCATGAGGTTGATCAATGAGGTATTGAATAAATTATTGGGTAAGTTTATGATTGTCTACTTGGATGAAATCTTGATTTTAAGTAAGACTAGAGAAGAACATTTGTTGCATATAAGATAGGTTTTGCAGAGGTTGTGAGAAGAATAATTGTTGATAAACATTAAGAAGTGCAGTTTCATGAAGGAAGAATTGGTATATTTGGGATTTTTGATATCTGTGAATGGATTGAAGATGGATCCTGAGAAGGTAAGAGAAATTTTTGATTGGCCTACACTAGAAAGCATTGGAGAGGTAAGATCATTTCATGGATTGGATAGTTTTTACCAAAATTTCATTAGGAATTTCAGTTCTATTTACAATCCTATGACAGAAACAATGAGAGGAGATAAGAAGGATTTTAGGTGGATATCTAGAGCAGACCGAAGTTTTTAGTTGTTGAAACAAAAGGTGACTAAGCAACATATGTTGGATTTACCATATTTTAATAAGGTATTTTAGGTAGACTGTGATGCAAGAGGAAATGCAATTGGAGCAGTTTTGAGTCAAGAAGGAAGACCAATAACTTATTTCAATGAGAAATTGAATAATGCTAGGAGAAGGTATTCAATGTATGATTAGGATTTTTATTCCATAGTTCAAGCCTTGAAGAAGTGGATACACTACATGTTTCCTAAGGACTTTGTGTTGTATATAGATCATCAAAAATTGCAGTATTTGAATAGTCAAGGTAAGTTGAATCATAAACACATGAGATGGATGGAATTATTGCAAAGTTATACTTTTTTTTTGAAACATAGGAGTGGAAATTCAAATAGATATGCAGATGCATTGAGTAGGAGAAAGAATTTACTGGTCAAAATGAGAGTGGAGATATTAGGCTTTGAGGAATTGAAGAACTTGTATGAGGAAGACCCGGATTTTGTAGAACCTTGGAGAGCTTGTAAGAAACCAGTTTTTGAGGAGAGGAGTTCATGGTTGGATTATTTCATTCAGGAGGATATGTTGTTCAGAGGGAATTAGTTGTGTATACCACATAGTTTGATGAGAGATAACTTGGTAAAAGAGAAACATAGTGGAGGAATGGCAAGACACTTTGGAATTGATAAAATAGTAGCATTGGTAAGTGAGAATTACTTTTGGCCACAGATTCATAAGGATGTTAGGAAATTTGTGCAGAGTTGTGGAGTTTATCAAGTTGCAAAAGGGAGTAGTCAGAATGTTGGATTGTATAAACCTTTGACAGTTCCAAAGAGACCTTTGGAGGATATCATCATGGATTTCATACTTGGTTTTCCTAAGACACAAAGAGGTAATGATTAAGTATTTTTGGTGGTGGACATATTTTATAAGATGGCACATTTCATAACTTGTAAGGAAACAATAGAGGTACACGTAGTAGACTTTTTTTTCAAGGAAGGGGTCAGATTGCATGGATTACCTAGGAGTATTGTTTCAGATAGAGATACAAAGTTTGTTGGTTACTTTTGGAGGAAACTTCGGAAGAAGTTGAAGACAAAATTGATGTTAAGTTCTACTTTTCACCCATAGACTAATGGAAAGACATAGGTAGTAAATAGGAGTTTGGAGAATTTGCTGAGATGTTTGGTTGGAGAGAAGACTAGAGGTTGGGATTTAGTCCTTGCTCAAGCAGATTTTTCCTATAATAATTCAATGAACAAGAGTACTAGAAGGAAAATTTTTGAAATTGTTATTGGAGTTCATCCTAGAGGTATATCAGAGTTGCGAGACATCAGTAAAGAAGATAAAAGGAGTGCAGAAGCAAAGAAATTTGTAGAACACATGAAGAAATTGAATACTCAAGTGAAACAACAATTGGCATATATGAACCAAAAGTATAAGGAGAGAGTAGATGAAAAGAGGAGACATAAGGAGTTAGAATTTGGAGATGAAGTGATGGTGTATTTGAGGAAGGAAAGATTTCCAGTTTGAACATACATTAAGCTCAAGATGAGGAAGTTTGGACCCTGTAAGATTTTGAAGAAATTTGATTTAGTAAATGAATATGAAGTAGAGTTACTAGATGACATGGGTATATCTCCTATATTCAACATTGCGGACCTACATCAGTACCATGAAGTAGAATTCAATGAAGATAGTAAGAAAAAATGGGAGGCACAATTTCCTAAATAGCAATCAGATGAGATAGAAGAGATTTTGGATATCAGAGATGGGCAGAAGACTTGTGGAAGGCAGTACAAAGGATATCTTTTGAAGTGGAAAGACAGACTAGTGGTGGATTCTTCTTGGATTTCTTAGGCTAAGGTAGACCATCTTGGTTTCCCTTTGGCCCTATCTAAGTGAGGGACTCACTTTTCATTAACCTCAGATGTTTGATGTAGGAGCATCCTTGGTTCTTGGCAATCTTGCATCAAACAAAATTATTTTCATTCAATTTTTATTCTTATTCAATTCTTTTTAGTTCAAGTTGGCAAATTCATTATTTTGTCATGCTTTCTCACCAGACCCTTTGGATCTATATTTTCATCGTGACATGTTCATTTTCCTTATTCCAAGTTTGAATCTCGATTGGATCTTTTTTTGGCAAGTTATCGCTTTTAGATTAAGTGATAGTTTTTTGAACTAGCCCCAAAATAATTTCAAACCTAACGGCTAGTTTGATCACTCATGGATCTTTCTTGTAGCTTGTAGAACATTACAATGTGATTCGAATTGTTCCATGGAGTGTCCCCGACCTTAATTTTAGGTCCACACTACATCATGTGCATCTACCATGGACAAATTCAAATTTGAGGCCAACATGTTCCTTTGCACGTTGCATTTTTTTCATCAGAGATTGTAATGGTCTTTGGCCAACGTGGATGTTTCCCGATCTGCAGATGTGGTATAAATCTTGTAATAGATCATTAGGAGAAATCAATCAATATTAAGTAGGATAAGAAGAATATAAAAGACAATCTATAATATTTTTTCTCATGTATGAGCACTATATTTTGAGCATGTTGTATCAGGCCTATGAGCCCAATCTATAAACTTGGATGTGGTCGACTATATGTAATTAAATTTTCTGATAATAAGGACATTTTAATCTACATTTTCCTCCATATTATATGTTTCTTCTATTGTGTGACTCTTTCTACACAGTCTGGATTGTTCTCTTTGAGGACCCTCCTACCATGACTGCACTAGGATCAATGGATTTGGGGTCAGTATGTTCTTGCTACAATGTTTCTAGAGAGCTTGGAACTTTCATCATTCCCCAAATACTCATAGAACTAGAAGAATGACACTAAGAGAGTGAAAACAAATAAAAACTTTCAGGTCAACATGGAAGAGACATGAATGTCTCAATGCCTTCGATCATCCCCAAAAGGAAAACACAAGGCAAAGAAAATAGAAAGGAAAATATTTTGGCTCAACATGCAAGGGACATGAACATCTCAGTGCCTTGTGCCATCCCAAAAAGGGAAAAAAAAAATGAATGAAAAGATAAATTTCTACTACATATGGAATAATGTAGGTAGAAATATAGGAATGTCACAGAGAGAGAGAGAGAGAGAGAGAGAGAGAGATAGAGAGAGAGAGTTACATCAAACAAAATAGCACGGGGATCACAATACACACATGCAATCATACAAAAGAAAAAGAAATAATGAAAAATACTACTTAGGCACATGTGAGTCAACCTATTAGCAGTTCATTTGCATCCCAATCATGTTCATCATATATAGAAGGTGGAAAACTAGCCAAAGGGACAATAGAAAGTGTCAAACTAGGGTAATTACCAAGGTAAACACCCTTCTTAGGAGAATTATCATTTAAGCTAATGGAAGAGGAAAAAAATGCGTTCAACTCATTATACAACTCTTCATCTATTTTAGCAATTACCTCATCATCATCTAAATTAATCACAATAGGCTGTTGAATGATAATGTCCAAAGAGGGTTTTATCTCTTGTTGCAGTTGCGGTATAGGATCTCTTTTTTTTGGTGAAGGGGGAGATTAACCGTGTATTGCTTGAGTCATGTTTGGATTTTGATTTTCTTTTTCTATTTATTCATTAATCTTTTGAGTAAGATCATGACATCTACACCTCTAGTTTATACCATTTTGGTTTCTTTTATTACAATTTTGAAGTTGCGTTTGTGTAGGAGCAGGTCTATCAACCATAGGTTTATTTTCTTCCCTAAGGGGAGGAACAAAAGGAACCATGGAAGGTTGTTCAACCATTTTCTATTTATCTTTTTAAACTTGTTTTATTTTAGTAGTGACAGAATTGCTTTCGTTATCTCTTGGTATTTTGTAGGAAATAGGCAAAGGATCTGTCATGGGTTGGTCTTGGTTATTTGGAATGTCTTTAGGTTCAATCATGGTTTCATCAAGGATGGTAGGCTCAATCATAGGTTGAGACATGTTTTTAATGGTTAGTTTTTCTATGCATTTCACCTTGAACTTTTAGTAGGATTTGAAAATGAAGTCTTCTCAAGGTTTAATAGGTTCCATAGGCTCTGTCCAAAATAAATATAATGAAAAGTTTCCATGGCAAGACAAAGGGTTGAAGCCACTATGACGCACAATAAAAAAAAATTGTCCAAGGGAAAATTTAAGAATTTATGCATGAATTATGGTACAACTTCCATGGATCATAGCCATGGGTGACCAAGATTCACATGAAATTGATCCAACATTGAGATGATGGAGAATAAGACATCTAATTTTTTGGTCCTATTTATAAAGGAAGGGTGATTGATCCCATCGTAGGGCAGGTGAAACCATTATGCATCTTTATCCATGCTTTTGGTTTATCATATGTCTCTTGATAGAGCTCATGCACAAGTAATAATTCTTTCATGATCACATTCTCTCCACAAACAAGGTCAATTAATATACCATTAGTGGGCTTATCATAGATTCAACCGACTATATAAAGAGGACAATTAGGTTCATGTTTAAGTATATTTTTAGGTGAGAAAGCAATGCCAAGAGCATTTTTTGTTCAACCCTTATGATGCATGACTTTGATCAATCTAACCAAATCATCCTTAGGACTTTTTCCATCGATATCTATGGGAACTTGTTGAATAGTATCATTGTTTTTGTCATCTGTGTCAACACTCATCACATCATTCTTTTTAGTTTCACTAGCTTTAACAAATGAAATGTTACGATTAGGTATAGGGTTGGTAAATATTTTCAAGTTTTGGTTGGGAGGGGAAACACACTTATTTCCTTGATCATTAACACCTCCAATTGAAAGATAGTCAGAATCAATGAGTTCTTGCATAATATTTTTAAGACGCTTACAATGTTCCATATTATGTCCATTTTGTCGGTGATAATGGCAATAAGAATTTGGTCTATACTTTGTGGGTAGTGATTTATTAGGATTGTAATTTTTCAAAAGAGGCAATGTAATCATTTTCTATTCTAAGAGTTGTGAAATTATGTTATGGAGGGTATTAGGTAAGGGAATGATTTGTCTAGTTGGATCCCCAAATGTGAAAGGAGTTGTCTTCCTTATAGAAACCACTTGGGTATCAACATGTTGGGTTATTTTTTGTATGGGATTTAGTTGAAGGAAACATTTAGTCTATTTTCTAAAAGGTTGATAGTTGTTTTGGTTTGTTGATTCAGACTTCTTAGGATGGCTAGAGGTGGATTTTGTGTCATGACTACTAACCAAATTTTGATAATCACAAGGGGTAGTACGCAAGTACACAAAGGAGGGGAACTTCATAATGGTAATATTATCTTGTATCTTAGTTTGCAAGTGCTCAATGAACATTATTTGAAGATGAGGGTCATGAATCTTTACGTCGATTTGGGAGTAAAGAAATTGGTAATGTGAGATAAAGTTAGTAGTCTTTTCCTCTACTTTTTTCTTACATCTTGTCAAATTGGATAAGGTCATTTTAGGAGTCATATGCACTTGGAAATGGTTTCTAAATGCCTCAACAAGTTTATTGAATGAATGAATTGAGTTGTTTTGTAGCAAGGAAAACCATTCTAAGGTGGTATCCTTCAAGGATCTAGGGAAAATATTAGCCAAGAGCTTATCCTCAAGAATAAAGTCACTGCATAGGGTGGTATAAGTAGAAACATGGTTAGAAGGATCTCCTTTCCCCTCGTATTTCTCAAATATAGACACCTTTATACCTTGTGACATTGATGTTGGCAATATCTCTAAAGATAAGGGATTTATTTTGACATAATATGTAGGTTGTCCATTTTGATTTTGGTTTATGGTGGAAACTTTCTTTTGAAGGGATGAAATGGTTTGCAACAATTAATTTATGAGAAGATCATTATTTGTATGTTGAGATGGAGGTGAATAAGGTGGAGGTGTGTATGTTTTTGAGGCACAAGTGAATGGAATTATTATAGGAAGTAAAGTGGTAGGGGATATGATGTGTGATTCCTCAAAGGAACTAGGGATGCTAGTGGAAATACCCAAGGAAGGATTCACATTACTAATAGGTTGCATTTTTTTTGTAACTTGAGGGTTGGTATAGGTAGGAATAGAGGCAATTGTTGAGGGAGGATGAATTCAAATTCCTCTTTGGCTTCATAAATTTTTCGAAGGTAAAGGATAGTTAGTGGTTGAGGTAAGACGTGGTCCAAAAATTTGAATTATGTTATGCACAAGATCAACTCCTTCTTTTCTTTTAGTCATTCGATGCATGCTACCTATAGTAGGGATATCAGTGGTGGAAATATTCTCTGTACTTATTTGATTTTTTAAGTTTTCTATGTCTTCATGAATTTGGATTATTGTTTCAACATGAATCACACTACTTGAAGGGAAATATTTGTTAAGGGTATGGTCTGTAACTAGTGAACTAGTGTCAACACTAGTAGTGAAAGAGCTAGACAAACCAAGATCCACGATGATTGTGCTATCATGGGATGACTTGCATCTCAAAATTTGTCTCACTATAGTATTAGAAATAGGACACCAAGTAGAAAATCCTATACTAGGGACAATCAAGGAAATGAAAGATGAAATGAATCTAAGCTAAATGTGATGAAATGAATGTAATATAAAATCTGCAAACTAAAACATGAAAATAATAACAACACACAGAAACATAAAATTTAATTATGAAAAATATAGTTTTAAATTTAAAATGGGAATAAATACCCAAGAGGGGCGTATGAGTCCCAAACAAGGTTTTTCAGAGGTTTAAATGTCAAATAACAATCACCACAAAATAGCCAAAAATCAAGAAAAATCTCCTATGTTGGGACTAAATCGCCTAGAGGGGTGTATGACTTCTAGTCTAGGGTTTTTGAACAAATTTTAGAAAATTTTGAGTGATTTCTATGATTTTTGGTTTGGATGATGTCTAGACTAAGTGAAAATGTAGATTTTAGATAAAATTCAATGATGCAAGATACAAAAATGAAACCTATATTCACTTTCACTAATGCAAGATTTAGAAACCATAAAGTGCCAATTAATTAATGCAAACCCTAATGCAAAGTTAAAAAAGGATAGATCTAGGGTGATGATGCACTCCAAATCAGAATTAATATGTTCTATATGCAGGTTCACCAAAATAAAAAGATGAAAATTGTCATTGCATTATGGTTTAGGACATAGAACAACAATCTTCTTCACTTCTCATTCAAGGAAACCCTAGAGATCTCAATCCAATGATAAAATAGGCGAAAGCAATTTGCAATAGGGATGTCTTGGGGTAAGATTAATGATTAAAGAGGGGTTCACCACTAAGCTGGGGCTGTAAAACATAAGTAACATGCAAGAACTAATTATGAAACTTAATGATGTGCAAAACTTCCCTAAATGACCTAGAAATGAATGCAAAACAAAACAAAAAGTTGAGAAATAAGAATGATGCACCTAGACACCTGTAGGAGCTTGAATGGGGAATTGAAATGCTGAAAATATTAAAATTAATATAGACTAGGACTCATATGCCAAGATGGGCGATTTAGTCCCAGATTTGGGTTTATGGGCTAAAAGAAAAATCTGACAAAGACAAGTCTAAAACTCTTGAAATCTCTAAATTTGACTATACTAGGACTCACATGCCATAAGTGGTGTATCTATCTAGTTTGATTTTTTTGGAGGATTACGATATGAATCTACTCTTCAATCTCTACTCTTATCTTCTCAACTTGATTTCTATGTGTGAATTGTTGAATTCGGCTCTATAGATGTCTTTTAATGATCTTCTAGAGAAGGTGACAACTTTGACAACTTTGTAACCTTGACAACATCTTTCCAATATTTATCTTCAATATGTATTCAACCTAGACCTGAAAATCACACACTAAAGAGAGGGAAAAGTGTATTTTTTTAGTGGAAAGGGGTTTTCCTTGGTAAAACCCCATATTGGTAATCAAACCTTGTAATGAAATCAAATGGAAAAGAGGAATGATGAATGAACAAAATGTAATGTTAAAAATAGCCAAAACCTAGCAATAAAGTGCTACAAACATGTATGAAATGGCTTCAATGGATATGGATATTGAATCTTGCTTGAATCATGAAACCCTACATTAGAAATGTTAGCTCAAAAATAAACATGATGCTTGATACTTGAATAATTCTCCAAAATTCCTGATAATCAAATCTTGAAGGCTCATGTAAAGTCTTGTAAACACTTGAATGTTATTATGAACTAAAATTTTCTATAAGGATGCTTCCATAAAACTTTTAGGAGAAAAAAGAGTGAAATAGCCTTGCATTTATACTTGTTTATGCCAGATTTCTTGAAATCACATCACTACAAGCCGACATCCAATCTAGGAGAGTAAAATCATGCCAAGAAATTGAATTTAATTTAATTTTAATCCACACATGACTCATATTCCAAAAGTGGTGTATGATTCCCCTTAGGCTAGGCTATGGGACACATTTTTTTTAGAAAAAAATAGATTCATGTGAAATCAGGATTAGGGACCCGAAACTTAGGTGGGACTCATACGCCCAAGGTGGTGTATGAGTCCCAGATCACTAAATTTGGGCCATATAATTAAAAAAAACATAAATTATGATTGGATGTTGTTTTATGTTAGTAGTATCCTCAGAAATATGCATTAAATGAGGCTTGTGGATGCAAAGTAAGGCCAAATAAGGCATAAAGAAGCCCAATTAATAATAAAAACCATAGATTAGTGTTAAAGTGTGGTACAACACTTTACAACACTTTAAATAAGGTAAAATTAGGTTCATTTTGTTCACAAGGGCCCAAGACCTAATGTGATTGTGTTAAGCACATTACAACACTAAATCAAGGAAACATTGAGCTTAACTTTACAAGGAGGGCCCAAAAAAGTGTGAAAATGTCATGGATGACATTTTTGAACACTATGATTACATGTAAATTAGGGTAAGATTTTTATGACCTACCTATAAAGTGCTTGGAACCCTAATTTTAATTTTGAAATATTGGATAGCATTGAATTATACAACATATTCACATTATATGAATTTTGAAATGAAAAAAAACTTTAATTAATTCCTTTCGATGAATTTTTTTGAGAATTTAAGTCTAACAAATATTTATCATTTTTCTATTAATTTTGATACATACTCAATGTTTGAAACTAGTCATTTATCACTTTGAATATAAACTATTGATCTTTAGATGGTGTAGGATGAATCAATAGTGATAAAAACATTTTTATTTATTTTAAAATTATTTATAATATAATTTCATGACACTAAGAATTTAGACTATTTAAATGAAATCTTTAGATGTTTTTAGTGGCCCCACACTCAACATAATGCCTCTAAAAAAAATCGTACAATTGGATATCTATACAACTATTAGGGAAATTTTTCATAAGCATTCACCATCATATCCTTAATGGGAACTTCCTTTAACATCTTGTGAAATAGAATGTGTGTGTTATGTAACATCATATGAAGCTAACTCAACAAATGATTTCTTCAAATAAACAAACATAAAGATCTATCCCATGATATGTCATGGACATGTGTAATGATATTACAACATTATGGATTCATCCATTTAGAATGTGTAATGACATAAATTGTACTCCCTTCTTGGAGATAGGGAAATTTATCATTTAATATAGACCTTTTTTAGTACCCTTACATTAATTACACTTTAAATAATCATTAATAGGCCCTTAGGACCCATTATTTTGTATCTCGAGGTTTATTTCAGCTAAAAACCTGAAAAAATCATCAAAAACATATAACCCACCCCCAAAATCTAGGGTGGGAATCATATGCCAACTTGGGTGTATAAGTCCCCCTAGGTGGGACCCATATGCCAGAGGTGGCGTATGAGTCCCATTTGGGGGTTTTTTAGAGTTTGAGTGGGAAAATCAACTTTTTAATTCAATTTTTTGGTTGATGTCGACTTTTGAGATTTGAATAATGGTAAATTAGGTGTAAATTCCTATATAAGAAAGCTTCTAAGTCATGATTTCATATAAGAAAGAATTTTTAGAGTAATTTAAAGATCCATGTACTCAAGAGTCTTCAAGCATTCTTTCACAAGAGCAATCATGTTTCAAAAGAAAGAAAAGTTGAAGTTTTGGAGCAGCAATAAAGTGTTTTTTTGTAGGTCTTCATGCTCACTTTCATTCAATATGCAACATTGTCATAGGTTGATCATGGTTGTCTATGGTGAATCATGATTGATTCTAGGTTTGGGAGATGCAACTAGCCATCAAGCCAAGCCTAATGAATTGTTTCCTAAATGATTCCATCCTCTATTATCATCCTAAATATAGTATAAGGAAGGTACAAGAATCGTTAGGGCTCATTTGGGGTGATTAGAGATCTCTCAAAGTGAGTCATTCATCTTCGTGTTTTATTCATGCATCTCATTCTAGAACATTAGAATAGGGTTACATTTCATTTTAGATTTTCTAATCTTAAACACACTTAAGATTAGGGTTTATGTTCTTATTGACATTGATGTCTCATTGTTTATATCAAGGTTTAATTACCAAACTAGGGGTTTAACCAAGGCAAAACCCACATAAGTAAATCAAGTCTATATTTTTTTTTGTAGGTGTTTTTATAGTTTTAGACACATAAATCAGTTTGGAAGTGAAGAATAGAGATTGGAGCATAGATCTAAACTTTGAATTCCAAAAAAAGCAGAATGAGACTGATATGCCAGAAGTCATGTATGAGTCCCACTATAAGAGTTTTTCTATATTTTTGTAGTTCTATACCCTTTTTCCATAAACTAGTTCTTGCCTAAAAACCTTGATCTGGGACTGATATGCCCAGACTGGCTTATACCTCCCAATGTGCTAAAATTTTAGTGTCTTCTATATTTTAGAGTTTCATTCAATCTTATTTAGGTTTCCAGGTGCACACTTTTCATCTCCTAGCTTTATGTTATGTTTTACATGAAATTTTAAGTCATTTAGTGAAAGATTGCATTACACTAGGTTTAAGCATTACATCTCACATTTCATTTTTATTTCCAAGCCCTAGCTTGGTGGTGAACCCCTCTTTAGTTTACAATTAGATCCTACGATGGCCATATTGTAAGATCACTTTATCCTTTGCATACTTTAGATTGAGATCTCTAGGGTTTCCCTTCAATGAAATGATTGTGAAGTGGGTTTTCTCTATGTCCTAAACCATACAAAACAAAATCCCATTATCTGTTATTTCATTTTGGTGAACCTACGTTTAGAAGATCATAGTCCAGATTTGGAGTGCATTATCATCCTAGATTTTTCTCACATTAACATTGGATTAGGATTTTGCATTAGTTAATCGGCATTCTAGGGTTTTTAATTCTTTCATTAGTGAAAGTGTTGTAGTGTAGGAAAATGCATACCCTTACATTTTCACACTTTTTTGGGCCTACCTTGCTTTATTTATCTTTATTTATGTCTTAGGGTGATCTCACAATACTGGTTTACAAATTTTGGCCAAACTCGGCACTAAAATTATTATTTTTAACTAAATCTTCACATTCGGGCACCTATAGCGGCTAAACTATGAGGAATTTGAAGATGATGCAAAATAGAGTCTCACCACATTTTGTCTATAAATTCTTAAAATATTGTTTTCAATTTTTTTGGAATCAGATTGAACTTCTTTTTCCATCTCCCATGAAAATTGGTTTCTTTTAGAAAACAACATTTTTGAAAAGTGACGCACACCGTATAACGCATAATTTTTTTTCCATGAAGGATAAAATTGTAATTCTTTCAAATTTAGATTTGTAACTTCAATATCTAGTGCTTCCACTTGGTTAGATAGTTTTTTATTGAATATATTTTTTTTAATCAAGTTTCAAAGTCAAACCAATTACAATTTAGACATAGCGCGACCGTATAACATGTAACTTTTTTGTATATATCAAAATTAAAAAAAAAATTCTTGGATCAAGGACTTCAATATTTGGTGCACTCATATTTTTTATTTTTATTTTTATAATTTTCTATTTTTCCACATGTGCAGAACAAAGACCTTCATTTTCAATAAAAAACCTATGTTAAATAAAACTAAAAAAACAAATACATAATAAAACCAAAACATATTAAAATTATATTCATTGGATAGCTTGTTCTGAGGACTATGTGATTCCAGTTGGGATTGTGAAGATTCCTCCATTTTCATCCTCAACCTGAGCTTTGAAGTGCATAATTTATGTTTTTTTTGTGTCCCAGGGTGGGGATGAGGGATAAGGGGGGTTCGAGGAAACAACTAGGGGTTTTCTCAAACAAGGGTTTTCTCGAACCTCTTTCCAATGCATTTTTTTTTTTTTTTACGGCCAAGATTCAAAGAGGTTCGGTCGAACCTTGGTTCGAGTGAACTCCTTATGGGATTGGTCAAACTAGTAGGTTCATACAAACCCCCAAAATCACATTTTTTTTCTTGGGGTCATTTTTTGTGAGTTTTCCTTCCTCATTTGAATTGTAAACCACTATTGTGGCTTCACCCCTTAATTGGGCCTATTTTGCATCCAAAAGCCTAATAAATTATTTTTTTTCTAGCTAATCTCGACAAACATCAATGGATAAATGATAATTTAATGATTCTAGTTATGTGTCCCTAATTTTTGTGTCAAGAAAAAGATGCCACCTAGGGTGTCTTTGTCCTGCAAAGGTCTTGGGATCCTCTTTTCAAAAGAATCTTAAAAGGGCCACTTTTTGGAGTTTGTGCCCCAAGTTTTTAGCCTTGGGACTAAGATGCCACCTAGGGAATCTTAGTCTCCCTTGAATTATTTTCCAGATTTAATTTCAAATTCTAGCGGGATTTGGCCTCCTTTAATTAATGATTTCATATGCCGACTTGTTTTAGTGTAATTTTGGGATATTGAGCATAGATAAGTATAAATACAAGGTTCCTTCACTCATTTTAAATCAAGTCTTTTGTGAGATAATCCTAATAGCATAATTGGAGTTTACAAGAGAATTCGAGAGAAATTGATCAAGAATTTGGAGCCATCATCAAGATTCAAGCATCATATCAAGGATATTCTTGCATCAGGTGTGTTTTTAAGCTAACATTTTTGATGTAGGGTTTTAATTGAAGCAAGCAATTCAAGTCCATATCTATCAAGCATTTCAAGATCTACATTCAAGTTAGCCACTTCACACAAGTTTGTAGAATTCATGGCAAGGGTTTGGTAAGTTGTAATATTGCATGTTTTTCATTCATCATTTCCCTCCATTTCTTTCTATTTAAAGGTTTAATTACCAACAAGGGGTTTCACCAACGCAAAGCCCCATTTACTAATAATCAACATATTTTTCCTCTCTTGCATGTTTTTTATTGAAAATTTAGGTTGAATACTTTAAGATCATTTGAAGTGCAATGTTGTAAAGATACAAATTTGCATTGCAAATTTGTCATCTTCATGGAAACTCACTTACAGGCCAGACCTGAAAGATTCAAGACCTCAAGTCTAAGAAGAAGGAACTGGAAAAATTAGACCTTAGGACAACATTCAAAGATTTCAAAAATTTAGAATGGGACTAAGTCACCACCTAGGCCATTTTAGTCCTCCTGACGATATTTTTGATCATCAAAGCTTGCACCTCTTCGATATATGGGAAATTCAGTGAGTGGGGGACCAATTTTTGCCTCACTTAATACCTTCGAGATTTTTAGAGAAGGATAACTCTTCTTTGAATTTAGAGAAAATGTAGAAGGAAATGCAAATATAAAACATAAAAATGGAAATGTGCCAAATATTTTACAACATTTCAAAACATATTTCAATTTTATGAATGATATAATAGACACAAAATGCCACAACGATTCATTGTTAGAAAGAGAATGGAAAACAAAGGCTAAATAAAAGTACAATACAATATTTCAAATATCCTTGTGGGAAGCACTCATTAAGGTCTGATCAAGCATAAAAAGGCTCCAAAAGTTAACAAAAATATCCAAAAATTGCAAAAAACTCTTTCTCTTGATACAACATAATATTTATGAAAAAACAACTAAAGAAAATGGAGAATTTTAAAAGACATAATCAAGTTTCCAAAAGCTATTATTAAATCATAGAAGCCTACAACATGAAACTCAACTACTCATACTATCAAACTAAGCTTAACATAGTGCTTTTATCATAAACGAAAACATAAAAAAGGAACTTAACAAAGGCCATAATATGCACAATTTCAAAGATTTCTTCTAAACATATCATATTTTCATATCAAATGAACTTAAAAAATAGTTGGATGCCAGGGTATGTGTAGGATCATGATGGGCCAAAAAGTGGCAATATGTAAGTGATGTGATGGCCTATGTGGTTGATGACTTTTTTTACCCAAAATTGATGAAACAAAAATGGTTTTTAAAGGAGATTCTCAACTTTCCACCAATATAAATTATGCTTTACTTTGAATTTAATAAATTATTATTATTCATTTTCTATTTGAATTACGACTAAAGTCCTAATTGATAGGCTGACTGAAAAACATCTATAGCTTTCAAATGATATCATATTTTTTGAATCCGAAACATGTGTCACATTCTATGCTTCACATACTATAGGATTTTTTAAAAAAATGAATTTCATGAAGTTTTGACCATGTTAAGGTGGTTAGACATACAAGTTTTTATATTTTTTAAAAGTTGTAATAAAAATTTCATGATTAATTATTTACTTGGAAAAAAATTACAAAAAAATATGCATCACATTGAGAAATGAGTCCTCTATTTATATCTAAAATATTATAAAAAAAAATTATCATTTTATTGTGGTTAGGGTGGTCAAACAAACACCTACTTCTTATTTTTTCCCTGAAATTTAAGTACTACTGCATTGAAATTTCAAATTTTCACCAAATAGATTTTTTTTTATAATAAATAAACCTAGTAGTTTAGAAACTACATTCAATTTTATACAAATTCTATTCTTACATATTTTTGAAAAACTAGAGATAAATTATTCAAATTTTTATGTTAAGTTTCCTAACTTTGATTTATTTGAATTTTATCGCCACTTAAGGGCCTATTTTTTCCATGATGATCCTGCACATACCCACCAATCCGATGATATTTCAAGTTAAAAAAATATAACATGCCAGAGAATAGAATTGTTCTATAAAGCTTTCTATTGTAAAATATCTCTTCAACTGAAGG
Source organism: Sequoiadendron giganteum (assembly GCA_007115665.2). NCBI lineage: Eukaryota > Viridiplantae > Streptophyta > Pinopsida > Cupressales > Cupressaceae > Sequoiadendron > Sequoiadendron giganteum. The sequence continues at coordinate 579,735,849 of CM021104.1, forward strand.
AAAAAATTTCAACTTTTTAAAACTCTTAAAAACTAAAAACCTTTTGTTTAACATATGTTACAAACATCTATTTATAGCTGGAAAAGAGAAAACTGCCACCAACATCCAAAAGCAGATATTGCTAGATGCCTTCACCTGATAGCTCATGATCTGATTGTAGAACTTGATTAGATTGTTCCAATCCTTTCTCATTAATTCTTAGTTTCCTCATTAATGTCCCTTAGATATTTAGCAAAGATTGTAGTTGAAAAATAATCATATCCTAGAAAAATCTGATTGATTGGTCATATACATTGATGATGCTGACTCGAAGGTTCCACCTTGAAATAAAGAAAGAACCAACATGCTCTGAAAAAATCCATCCAAAGAGATCACTCCTTAAAAGCGTAACCTGCCTGAAGCAAAGAGATGATGTGTCAAGCGAGTGAGGAATCTCAGATTTGTGAAAATGGCATTAGAGACAATCCTCGCCGAGCTAACACATGCTCTAGCTTGCTCTCAAAAGGAAGATGATAAAAAAAATCTGCACAACCACCATGTGGCGCATTGCATGATTTTGGAGAATCCTTTACTTTAAGTGCAAATTCATCCCAAAGATGAAAAATATAAGAGCCAAAAACTAAAAAAAATAGTTGAAGGGAATTTTTTCTTACAGTTCTAACGACTCACAGGGGGCCTTCACTTGGGGAGGGACAAACCTAGAGCTCTTGGAACTCCTAGAGTTTTCCGAAAGTAGAATTTTGCTCCTCCCATTCCAAATTAGTGGGCTAGATAAGAGTGTGAATAATATCACATGCTTGATCCAAATCAAATATCTCCTTAAAAGAAACACCCACCCAACTTGATGAGACAACTTTGATGTGGAAATAGAGCCAAGCAAGGGGTAAGATCTCTTTCTCAATTTCATCAACAGTGGGTGTCAAGCTTAAACTTGGGAGTACTATAAAGGCCTAGGATTTCTATATGATTCCATCCATGATCTAGTCAATTGAAAAAACTCCTCCATTTGGTGAGAAAAGTGTAGGTAATTCAAAATTTAGCAACACATTGAGCTCCCTTTTAATCTTGTTCGCCTTCTTGTTCAACATCGCTCGGTGCTCCTTTATTTTTGATGCAACCTTATGATAGTTGATGAATTCCCATCCCCTTCTTGTGGCAGCCCTTCAATCGGGAATCTTTGCATCTCTCAAAACCTCTTCAGTGGCCTTGCACAATCTAGAAATTAGATTCTCATATTTTGTGGCTCAGGGAGCATATATCTACAATATTTGGTCAGCCACTGGGCCAACCTTTTTGTTTAATTCCTGAGCATCCTTGAGAAATGCAAGATTGTTCTTAGAGAAATGACTAAAACTATGATCCTCTCCTAATTTGATGATATCAATCTTTTCAGTGTTGGGAGGATCCTAGATCCTTGCACTTCAATTAATTCTCGATGGAATAGAGATTCCATTTCTTTCACATTATCCTCCATCTGGCCTTGCTCATAGAGGGAACCTACTAATTTAGAGTTCAACCTTCCTACCTCTTGGTCATGAGCCTGTAGGGTAGACTTGATCTCTTGTTTCTCTTTTTTTTCCCTTTATTCCTCTGCCTGGGCCATTTGCAAATTGTTAGAAGCCTGAGATCAAACACTATCCAACTCCTTCTGCATGTTTTCTTGGATATTTTGGTACTCTATGTTTTTCTAACACTTAGTAGCAAGCTCAACTCTTAACCTATCAATATCAGCATACAACTAGATCTATTCATTTTGGGATTCTTCAAAAAACTTAGTTGCTTCCCCTTGCTAATCCTATACTTGCCTTATGTGAGCCATTTTGACACCTTTTCCTTGATTTCTATCTACATCTCGTTCATTGTATCCCTTACATTTACCAACTTCACCTCACACTTCTTCAAATTTTTCTTACATCTCATAATCAGTATACACCACTTTCTAGGTGGCCTTAGCTAAAACTACCTTGTCACACATGTGAGTTTCATTTAAATCTAGAGCCATGGATCTTAAGTCATAATCTTCCATCTGCATCTCTCCCTCAAGCTTGTATACAAGCGACTTCATGGTAGAGATCAACAAATAATTTTTCTCCTTATTGAATCAAGCTTCAATCTTCTTAGTAGATGGATTCTTGGTGGATTCTACCTACAGTTTATGTTTCCTAGCCTATCGAGCCTACTTTGTTGCATTGAAATGACCTTGGAGACTTTGTGGGGTGTTAATACTTTGTGTGAAAATAGAAGCACCTAGAGGGAGATAGAATAGGGTGATGGAAGGAGAAACCTCAACTGTGTAGGATTATAGAGAGGAAAAGGGGACAATTATTATAGAAAATGGTGGGATACCATATGCAAATTGAGCAGGGGGAAAACCTTTCAGAGTAAAAAGGGAAGCATACGGAAGAAGAGATGCTTGCCCAGGAGCGAATGGACTTGGAGTAATGGGAGACATGGATTTTTTAGCTCTTTCAATGGGGCCCTTGATAGGGTGAATAAAGAATCAATCCTGGTTGATGTAGATGATGCTTGTTCGGCACCCGAGGTTACCTCACAAGGTTCATTTTTGAAAATGGTTAGGGGTTCATTTAGGACCAAAATATCAGAGCATGCAGATGGATGACCTTTCTCCGTAGATGAGGACAAAGGAGTAACTAGAGACACAAAGGTAGAAATAAGAGAGGGAGCAAAACTTACCCAGGCCATTATGGCTGAAAATATTTGTGGAGACTCCACTTCTTATTCTCCTCTATATGATGCATCAGATCTACTTAGATCTTGGACTCATCACCTCCTTTTTGCATGATCGGAAATGTTATATTATAATCCCTTGGTTGTCGATCCTACCAAAACCTAGCCTTCGGTAATAATAGAAGACCTCTTTGAGCACCGTCAAGCTCTTTTTCCATTGCTTTGGGAACTGATAGAGGATGTGACTTGCGAGTCTGAGTCCTTTTTTCTAGATCCTTTTCTTTTAACTTGTTCCTATGGCTAGGAATCATGGTGTGGAAGCTCTTCCTCTTCAATCTCATGGTTGGTCTCAAGGTTACTATTCTTGATATCAACCTCCTTATTGTAATTTTTTTCAAACCTTTTATCATGTGGCTGAAGCTCTTTGAACATTGCATTGGAACATCTCATTTCTTTTCAGAGCCTCCAAAAATCTACTTTCTTTCTCTCTGACCACCCCACACATTTCAATCACATACTAATGGATTTTCCCATCAGGAGGTTTCTTTGATACTCTACAGTCTAGACATATAATTTCAGCCATGGTGGTGAGTTGAATGGTATGTAGGCCAAATCAACATATATTTTTGGCCTCTCTTGGGTCGGATTCCTCCTCGACTCTCATGCTTCAAAGTTGGGAGGTACCTTGTCAAGTTATAGTCCAATTTTTCATAGATAAGCACTAAGCCTAAGTATGCTAGTTTTTTAGTAAGTTAGGTGTGCCTTCCATTTTACCAGTGTTACTTGACTATTGGAAATATTGAGGGGGGTTGGAAAAATTGTCATCTTGTAACTTTTGTAGCCATAAATTTTGTCGGTAATAGTCGCATGTCCGCATGCCTCCAAAGCGAAAACCCATTATGTTACAAATTTAGGTCACTTGAAAGGATCCAAGATGAAACCATTGAATCTGATAAAAGTGAAATCCTCACCCAAGAAATAATCCGTTGGTATCAGTGATACTTTCATCCATTGCATGAACTTAGGGGGAAAACGGCTTGGAGGGCATGGGAACAAGTCCAAAAGCACTAGCCTCATAAAATAATCCACAAACCAATACTTATCCTATCTCTTTAAAAGCACATGGGTCTAGAACAAATATGGCTAGTATAAACCCTTTACATCAAACCTAAATAATGACACACTTCTTTCTAGAAATGAGAATTTTGGAGCAAGATCAAGTGAACCACAAAATAAGAATACCTAAATTTGCATTTGATATTGTAAGTCTTTAACTACTCGAGCATTCCTTACACTATTGCATTAGAAAAATTGAATTACTTCTATATTTTCTCTTTCTTAACCATGAAATCCAAGACCATCTGGAAAGGATGGACCTTTTCATCATCATCAAAATCATAAATCCAAGCTAGCATCAAGAAAATAGATAGTGTATCCTATTTAAATTTTATGCACGCTAGAGGGAAAGTAAATTGATTTCCCTCTAGCCTTTCCCTTGTTTCATCCTCATAAAATTGTGCCTGCCTAATTCTGGTTTTCTATAATCCTTCCATTTCTTCCTCATCAAAGCACTCAGAGCCCCAAGTTGTAGAAATGCATAACATATCCCAAATGGCCACTGCAAAAATTGTAACCTTTATCCTATTATTGATAATAACCCCTGCCTCCTTGTCAAATCTTTTAGCACATGCATCTACCACCACTGGGCATGTGTGTACAATGAGAAACATGAGTTGTGGAAAACCACAATTCCAGAGTTGTGATGTTAAACCTTCAGCCGACCCATGTTTAATCATTCTTTGTAATGCCCCTTCCCTGAGGATTTTAGGGTTAGCCACAAATTTTGGGTCAAAAATGTTGTCTACAAAATCCTGCACTGCCTCTCTTCTGACATGATCATCCAATTGCACTAATTTGGTATAATAAAATAAAATTTCTTCTAGCATTGGGGCATTGAAAAATGAATCCCTCCCAAAAATATTGATGTAACCTATCTTTTTGGACGAGGCACCAACCTTTCTAGCAAATGTTGATGCTTTCATTATTGTTGTGTTAAGAAGTTGTACAGAGTTTCTTCAGTGAAATGACCACTTTCTATTTTAATTCTTAGCAAAATATTCTTTTGGGTGTAGTTAATTCTTTTACACGTACATGCAGTTAAGGCTCTTCCATTACCATTGGTCCACTAAATGTTGCCAATGAGGAAATACATGTGGATTTAGGATCTGTATCCCTCAAGAATACCAAATTCATCGCAAGAATGGGAATAGTACATTCTTCCTATCGCCTCTCTCACAAATAAGCCAAATGCATTGAAAATCATGCTTTTAGTTATGTGAAGTGTGATTTGAAAAGATGTTCCTTTTTTATTTGTTAGAAATTAACACATTAATCAATGTATTTAAGTATAAACAAGTAAGTTGGTGTTGATTATGGAAAAGGACACATCGTATTGATTGGCCAACAGGAGAATTTAGTCCCAACATCAAAATTTATTTCTCAAGGACTCTTGCTAGATTTCCCATATGATCTACCTCTTTCCCTCTAGCCACTTTGATATTTTCTTTCTTGTTGTCTAACGAGAAATGGATTTTCTTTTTGTTGGGTTTGTTGATGCATCTTTTCTATAAATATCTATTCCGCCTTATTACAATATTCATTCAAAAATAGCCTTTTATTTTACCAAGCTTTTCCTACTATTTCCCATTCCACTAGCCTTAGCTTTTACTACCATCATGTCATCTAGTCTAGGCACTCCCATTTAGCTCCTTCCATGAAGCCCGCAATACCCCTTGGTGGGTGAAATTACCAGTCACTGAATCAAGCACTTGGTGAAGAAGAATGACCGCCTCATAATTGTGGTGTTCAAGTGGGTGCTCGACGAGGACTATGTGAAGGATGAGAACTAGTTGTGTTTTAACTCTAATGTCATTTCCCACTTTGTGGCCTCCCTTCTTGAATTGGATATATCAAAGCCTTAGATAATTGCATTGTGTGATTCCATGTTGGACTCTCTATACTTGGATGGGCTCGAAAAAATTGTTCAACTGGCTATCCTCGGTGGTGGTATTCCAAGAGCTATGGACCTTCACAGGCAGGTCGACTATGGGGATGATGTGGTTTGGCTACCTCTACATACTAAATTTCAAACCATGGAATTTGAGAGGCATCAATCACTGTCTCATTCTATGACCACCTTCCTTCTGAGGGATTTGGGCATGGAGTGCATTGGTGGGATTGACTTGAAAAAGCACTTTGAATTCTTGGTGTATAGTTGTGAGAATGAGGATGAAGTTTAGTAGTGTGTGAGGCTTGCATTTGTTTTTTTCACCCCCATTTCACCTTGTTAAAGAAGAAGAATAAGAAGAAAATAAAAACAAGAAGAAGAAACCGATGAAGGGCCACTGTTGATTACTTAGCAATGGCTGGAGGTTTATGAATTTTACTATTTTTTGCTCGTTGCCTCTCTTTTTTTCCTTTTCATAATATAGCTCTTTTTGGGTTTTCAAAAGAAGCTTTAGCTTCTCTCGGAGCCTCATGCTCATAGTATAATGTAAATTTTTCAATGAATATAATATAGTACCTTTTCTATTTCTTCTAGCACTATTCTCATGGCTTATTCTCAGAATTATATCATAATTTACAATTTTTTACATATGGTACATAACTATGATTTTTTTTAAAGAACTTGCACATTTTAATGGAAATGTTTTAGATAAATACCATTTAATGATATATCCAGAAAATTACCTTCCATATCTTCTATCCCATATGCAATATTTTCCTTGCATGCATTGATACAGAAGGGTCCCTTCCATAGTGCTTCAAATTTTGTATGTTGTCTTGGTTTCATAGCATGCTCATTGTAATTTAGTACTATGCTTCCTTCCCTAAATTCTAGGATAGAGGTATTTTTGTTAAACCATCATTTTACTATTCGTTGGTGACCAATCATGGCTTCATAAGATTTTTCCCTATCTTCCTCAAGGTTTAGGAGTTTCACCAACCTTACTTCCATTTTTCCGCTTTCTTCAACCTCAAGGCTTTTAACAGTTGCAAGGTAGGGATCTCTATGCAAATAGGTAAAAATACCTCTTTCCAGTATACTAATTCATAAGGGGAGGCCTTCAAGATTTTCTTGGGCATAATCTAGTTGGCCCATAGAGTGGTTCATAGGTGTTTGTGCCAGTCCCTTTGTCATTCTTACCTGATGAACTTGATTAACCTAATTAGGTTTTTGTCGGTCGACTCTGCTAACCCATTTCCTGTTGGGCTGTAATTTGAAATTTTTTTAAGGTAAACCCCATGTTTGAGAGTGAAATATGACATCCCTAAACCCACAAAAGCTCATGCATTTTCAAATATGATGGTTTTTGGCGAACCAAATCTTGCTACCAAATCTTCGAGGAAGTTGACAATCTCACCTTCTATAGAATTTTTTAAGGTGACGGCCTCCATCCACCTTGTGAAGTAGTCGGTTGCCATAAGGATCCGCTTATGGAAAACACTAGAAATATGATTTTTCATCCTAAAAAAATCCAAACCCTATTGAGCAAAGGGTTTCTCAACTACAATCAGGCTTAGGGGCAAGGCAAGATTCTTTCTTTTGCCAACAAAATATTGGCATTGAGTACACTTTTGCACCAAATGGTGTGATTTGAAAAAAATTGGAAGGCCAATAATATCTTGCTCGCATTATCTTCAAAACAGTAGCCTTGGCGGAGAAATGTCCACCCTTAGGACTACTATGAAATTGATTAAGAACTCTTTCCACCTATGGCTTATTCAAGCATCAGATCAAGACACTGTCATAGTATCTTTTAAATAAGGTACCTTCAATTAGTACATACCCTGTGCCTTGCAGTCAATAGTATCACCTTTTACAAGGTAGAAGGTTGGTCGGGTACTACCCATTTTACATATACTGAATTTGATCCATTATCCAGTACTCGTTATACTCAAACTAATTTGTGTAGACCTGATCAGTCTCCTTCTCAACTAAGGAACTTGCTTCCCATGCAAGAGATTCACACAAACCTCTTCCCCAAACCATCTTGGTTGGTTTAATATTCACATCATATTCTAGGATCTTAGGGATCCCGTTGGCCCTCTTTTCAGTTATTTTTGCCTCAGTGATATACTCCTGCACACTAGGATGTGCGATGAGAATGGTGATTCTATTGGTTGATACTAGGTATTAGAATTTCCTCAGGCTTTTAACAATAGAAAAAGCCTTCTTTTCAACAAAGTTATACTTGGCTTCATATCCTTTAAGAGTCTTAGACTGAAATTCAATAGGATGCTCTCTATTATTTCCTTCGTCCTTCTGAGTGAGTATCCAAGCTATGCTATGTTGGCCACTATATACATAGAGGAAAAAATCCTTGGAAAATTTTGGGTTGGCCAACACCGAGGTAGTGGAGATTACTTCCTTTATCTGCTCAAAATTTGGTTTGGCTTTGGGAGTCCATTTGAACATTAGGTTCTTTTTTAGCATTAGCATGATAGGTCTCACAATGCCTATGAAGTTTGAAATGAACTGGCTAACAAAATTGATCTTCCCTAGAAATGACTATAGCCCTTTCTAATTTACTAGTAGAGGCAACTCCATTATAGATTTTACCCTTTTAGGATCTATCACTATTCCCTCCTTTGATACCACAAAACCAAGTAGCTTGCCTTGGGGCACTCTGAAAACACATTTTTTGGGATTCGAGGAAATCTCGAACTGTTGAAATTTCTGGAAAACCTTTTCCAGATGATCAAAGTGATCATACTTTGATTCTGAAAATACCGTTAGATCATCCAAATATATTAAAAGGGTAGGTGCAGGATCATCATGGAAAAAACAAGCCCTTAAGTGGCAAAAAATTCAGAAAAATTAGAGTTAGACAACTTGACATAAAAATTTGAATAAGCTATCTATATTATTTCAAAAATATGTAAGAATAGAATCTATTGAAAATTGATTGTAGTTTCTAAACTAGTAGGTTTTATTTTTCTAAAAAAAATCCTATTTAGTGAAAATTTGAAATTTCAATGTAGTAGCACTGAAATTTCAAGGAAACAATAAGAAGTAGGTGTCTGTCTGACCACCCTAACCACCCTAACCACAATAAAATGATAAAAAAAATTTTATAAGATCTTATATATAATTAGAGGACTCATGTCCTAATGTGATGCATATTTTTTTATAAATTTTTTCCAAACAAATAATTAATTATGAACTTTTGATTACAAATTTTAAAAAATATAAAATCTCATATGTCTGACCACCTTAACTTGGTCAAAACTTCATGAAATTCAATTTATTTTTTTAATCCTATATTATGCAAAGCATAGAATGTGATGCATGTTTTGGATTCAAAAAATATGATACCATTTGAAAGTTATAGATGTTTTTCAATGAGCCTATCAATCAAAACTTTAGTCGTAATTCAAATAGAAAATGAACAATAATTATTTATTAAATTCAAAGTAAAGCATAACTTATATTGGTGGAAAGATGAGAATTTCCTTAAAAAACCCTTTTTGTTTCATCAATTTTGGGTAAAAAAATGGTCGTCATCCACATACCCTACACATACCCATCATATCACAACTTTTTGGCCCATCATGATCCTGCACATACCCAAAATAATCTGATTAATCAATCCTCTAAAAGCAATATCCATTGCTCACTGAAAAGTCACACCAAAATTTTAAAGTCTGAAAGGAATCTTTATTTATGTGAATGTTCCCCACTTAGTAGTGAATGTTGTTTTATGTTGATCACCTTCTTTTACATATAACTCGTAATAACCCAAGAAACCATTGAGCAATGAAAACATTTCTAATCCGACCAGAGTCTGTAGAATTTTCTCCATTGATGGCAAATGATAGTGATATTTTAGTGAGACTTTATTCAAATCTCTGAAATCCACACAAAGCCTAATATCACCATTCTTTTTATGAATCGGTATTAGATTAGACACCCAAGTGGAATTCCTAATCATGTATATGGGTATGTGCAGGATCATGATGGGCCAAAAAGTGGCAATATGCAAGTGATATGATGGCCCATGTGGCTGACGACTTCTTTTTTACCCAAAATTGATGAAATCAAAAGGGTTTTTAAAAGATATTCTCAGCTTTCCACCAATATAAATTATGCTTTACTTTGAATTTAATAAATAATTATTATTCATTTTCTATTTAAATTATGACTAAAGTCTCGATTGATAGGCTAATTGAAAAAAGTCTATAGCTTTCAAATGGTATCACATTTTTTGAATTTGAAACATGCATCACATTCTATGCTTCACATATTATAGGATTAAAAAAATAATATTTGAATTTCATGAATTTTTGACCAAGTTAAGGTGGTTAGACATATGAGTTTTTATATTTTTTAAAAGTTGAAATAAAAAATTAATAATTAATTATTTACTTGGAGAAAAATTAGAAAAAAATATGCATCAAATCAAGACATGAGTCGTCTACTTATATCTAAAATCTCATTAAAAAAATTATCATTTCATTGTGGTTAGGGTGGTCTGACAAACACCTACTTCTTATTTTTCCCTAAAATTTAAGTACAACTGCATTGAAATTTCAAATTTTCACCAAATAGATATTTTTATTTTTAAAATAAACGTATTATTTTAGAAACTATATTCAATTTGCTACAAATTATATTCTTACATATTTTTGAAATAATATAGATAACTTATTCAAATTTTTACATCAAGTTTCCTAACTCTGATTTTCAGAATTTTCATTGCCACTTAAGGGCATGTTTTTTCCATGATGATCCTACACATACCCATATGATCCTTGATTCAATTAATTTTTTGATCTCTTCTAACATCAATTCATTGACCTTTGGGTTGACTCACCTTTGGTTTTGTTGGATAAGCTTTGAACCTTCGATGAAGTCAATAGTATGTTGATTAATGCTTAGATCATACCCTCTAAGATCATCATAGGTCCACTCTAGGACCCTGTTGTATCTAGAACATTGACCCTTTAGTCTTCCCTTATCCTTCAATGAAATGTCCCTTTCGACCTTTAACTTTCCATCACTTTTGACATCGAGCTCTACATAATCCCTCTCATCTACAGAGAACCTTTGTTTTCTATTTATTACATCTTCATAGTCAAAAATATTTTGAAGAGGGATTAAAACTCAAGGAAGCTTATTTCCTTTAATTGGATCATTTGTCCTTCAGAAAGTTTAGCTTCAGACTGTGAATAGTCAGAATTTTCTCCTAATTTCTGTAAAATAAAAAAAAATTGTATATCATCCTCAAATACTTTCCAGTTCTGATCATTGTCAAGGATCACCAATTAGACGATGATCTACATTACATTTTTCTTTGTTTCTGAATCAAAAAACTTGTTTAGACTATGAATCGATAGAATCCATTCGATCAATAACCTCGTTCTGGGAGCATGGGATAACCTAAATGTTAAAACCCTTAAATCTCTAAATTAGATCCCATATTTGACGTTGGTATGACTTCATTCTTATATTATTTGTAGCCACTTGCCCATAGACCTGGCTCACAACCAACTCTGAATCTTCGATTGCTTACATTCTCTTTATACTCATCCATTCTGCAAGGATCAAACCATGAACCAGGTCTTCATATTTTGTATCGTTATTCGAGCATGGAAACTGAAAAAATGAAAAGCCTTGAGAGTCTCTAACTTTATCAGGGACACTAGTGAGACATCTACTCCAGAACTGGCTTTGCATTTGGTGCCATCAAAATATAATGTCCATAGACGGTTGTCACTTGGATTATTATGTTCCTCCTGATCCTTTATCAATTTTGGAAAGACTTGATCGTCGTCAAAGATCTCATAGATGCCTAGTCCCATTCCATGAATGTTTTTGAATGGGTTGAATTCAATAAATTGGTTGAGGAGGACCTCCTCTTTGGGGGTTCAATCACTCATGTCTTCTTCATCTTCCAACATCTCAACACAATACTTATCCCTTTGTGACAAAGAGGTATGTGTTTCTTCAAAGTAGAGGACTACATTATCCGCTATATGTTTTGGATGCAAATATTTAGATATGATTTTCATCTTTTCCCCATGCTTGGTCCTTAATATCAGGTGAGACCAATCAAGTGCTAAATATCCACTAAACTTTATTGTAAAATATCTTGAAAGGCACATTCTGAATACCAAGGGAATGTCTATCACAACTATTTCTTCTGTGACCATTTGGCTTTGACATGAGAAGAGGCTTAAATACAATTATTTGATGCGGCTAACGGTCAAACCCTTATTTCTATCCAATTGCATGATTCCCTTCTCAAGGGGCTCATACTTAAGTTTCAGTGCATTGGCCACTTATTTAGACATGACCAAATGTACTAGCTCTCAAATCAATCATGTTATTATGTAAAATCTTAAATCTCCCACAATAAGTGTTACAAAGAAAGGTGTGGGCTTTGGTTTACTTACCTCTTTCTCTTTTGTATTTCCTGCATCATTCACATAAACTGCATCTCGTGAAGGTTGGGGTTCCGACGCGAACTCCTTTCCTTTATTTTGATTGCATGGTGGATTCACATCTATCTACACTATTTGTTCTTCCTTCTTTAATGCTTCTGATAGCAACATGTTTTGTTCATGAAGGGATATGACGTCCCATGGAGATATGTTAGCAGGTGCCTTCTTCAATTGTTCCACCACATTGAGTGTTTCAACCAATGGGGCCTTGGGTTTGAATGGTGGTATCTATCTCGTCTTTGGTGGAAGCTAATCTATCATGAATGAACTCAGTACATTGTCTATCTCCTTCTCTAGCAATGATGGAGTTCACAACTATAAATTAGGTCAGCAAATGGCTTGCAGAGCTTGATTTTCTTGTGATTGTAGTTGATGAAATTATGGATGTGATAGATATTATTATATGTATTCTCCCATGAGCCTTATTTTATACCTCGTCTTATAATATAATTCCACTTGTGGGGCACTAGTCATTGAAGCATCATTTTCAAAGACTATGTCTTCTTCCCCCATCCATAAAAATAGTGCTTGGTCTAGTGCAATATCTAACTCTTGCTCTAAAGAGGTCATTTTCCATTTTAGGAGACTGATATTCCTCCATATTTGAGAGTATGCCCTTATTTCTTTGTTTCACTATCTTCTACTATAGATTTTCCCTCGGATAATTTTATGGCATGTGGCTATCATTGCATAAGAAACACGATGTGTTTTCATCTTCTACTAAGTTGTTTTGGCCTAGTACCAGATCTCTGCTTGGACTGCTCTTGAAAACCTAAAGTGGCATAGTAAGAGGAACTATCTAGTTGGTAGACATTGTTTATTGACCTCCTCCTTTTGAGGCTCCTTGGTACATGTTTAGTTGATAGGGTGGTCTTCCCCCTTGATAGGTATGTGTTGCCTACTTCAAAGGTGTTTTTTATTATCATTTCATGAGCACTAACTCATTAGAAAAAGATCACATGAGACTCTTCATATCATTTATTTTTTTTGCTAGTGAGGAGAAGCTCAATGTCCTTGGTTGTACACCAGGGTACACATACATGGATTGTGATATGGCCAATGTGGTCGCTTGTGGAGCTAAGGTGCTCAAAATAATTTCTTCCATGGGGACACTAGATATTTTTGCAAGTATGGGCATTGGTGGTTAGGGTGGAAGTTTGTTAGTGTTGATCAGACTATTTTCCTCTCTCACAACTAGGTCATATGCATCAGGTAAGATATCTCCTCCGATAGAGGTTATCATGACTACAATATCTAAGTTGAAATCTTCTAGATAAAACATGAATGCCATTGGGTCGGAGGCCTAGCAGTCACATGAATTCTTTACCACATTTTATAGAACCCAATTTTTAGATCACCCATGGCCTCTTGTGGGGCCCTATTGACGGTGATTAATTGATGTAGTAGTGAGGAGAGATCTCCATTTTCTAAGAAACATTTGAACAGTATCCCCTCGACCTGATCCCAAGAGCGGATAGAACAGAAAGTCAAAGATTGATACCAATCTTGAGTTTTTCCTTTGAAAGATGAAGCCAACAACCTAAGAGCAATATTTTCCTCTGCTATGTTATGTACTATTTATACCTCTTCTATATCTTGGAGGTGTTCGAAGGGGGTTTTTAAATCTTCTCTAATTTTTTTTGGAATAGCCTTGAGGGCATTAGTGGCTATAGTAGGCTATACATCTAGGGGTATAGGTGGTTGTATTGGACTACCAATATCCTAGGTCACAAATTTTGTAGGAGCAGGGGCAGCTATATGATCCATGGGGAAAATATTCCTATGAATAAGGTATATAGGTATTCTGATTTGAAAATTTCACCCCCTTGGTGGAGTAGATAAGGCTCTAGATCTTGGGATTTCACTTCTTGCCTTATTACTTCTTACAGGTTGAATAGAGCCTGTAAGTCTTTATCTCCTTGATACCAAGGCAAGTAACTAAAAGTACTAGAAATATCCTCTTGAGGATTCTCTTGTTTGGATTTTGGGCATGAAATTTCCAACGTATTTTCCTAGTCTAATTCAAGAGATATTTCTAACTTCCAGTTAGATGTTCAAGAACTGTTGAGTTCCCCTGGGCATGCTAGAAAAAGAATTATTGATCATCGAAGCTTGCACTTCTCCGATAGTCTTATGGGAAATTCAGTGAGTGGGGGACCAATTTACGCCTCACTGAATACCTCTGAGTTTTTATAGAAAGCTGACTCTTCTTTGACTTGGGAGAAAAAGTAGAAATAAATGCAAATATAAAACATAAAATTGGCGATGCACCAAATATTTTACAACATTTCAAACCTTGATTCAATATTATGAATGATATAATAGACATAGAATGCCACAAACCTTCATTGGTTGGAAGAGAACAAACAACAAAGGATAAATAAATAACACTATAGTATTTCAAATCTCCCCATGGGAAGCAATCATTAAGGTCTAATCAACAATAAAAAGACTCTAAAAGGTAACAGAAATATCAAGAAATTGTAGAAAACTCTTTCTCTTGATATAACATTATATGGAAAAAAAACAACTAAAGAAAATGGGGAAGTTTAAATGACATAATCCAATTTCCAAAAGTTATTAATAAATAATAGAAGCCTACAACATGAAAATCAACTACTTGAACTATCAAAATAAGCTTAAGACAATGTTTTTATCATGAACAAAAACATAAAGAAGGAACGTGAAAAAGTCCAGAATATGCACAGTTTAAAATATTTCTTCTAAAAAAATTGTATTTTCATATCAAATTAGTTGAAAACAAAGGTCGGATGCAAATCTAATGATAGTTCAAGTTAAAATAATATAACATGCTAGAGAATAGTAGTGTTTTATAAAACTTTCTATTTTAAAATATCTCTTCAACTAAAGGAAAAACTTCTAACTTCTTACAACTCTTAAAAACTAAAAAAAAAATTAGCATATGTTGTCGACATCTATTTATAGTTGGAAACAAGAAAACTACCACCAACATCCAAAAGAAAATACTTCCAGATGCCTTCACTTGATAGATCACGATCTGATCGTAGATCCTGATTATATTGTGGCAATCCTTGCTCATTAATTCTTAGTTGCCTCATTAATGTCCCTTAGATATTTAGCAAACATTGGAGTTGAAAAAAAATTGGATCCTAGAAAATAGCCTAGAAAAAAATGATCGATTGGCCATATAGATTGATGACACCGACTCAAATTTTCAACCCTGAAAGCAAGAAAAATCCAAAATGCTCTGAAAAATTCCATCCAAAGATATCACTCAACCTACTTGAAGTGAAGAGATGACATGTTGTGTAGGCAAAGAATCTTAGATTTATGAAAATGGCCGTAGAGACAATCCCCACTGAGCTGACATGTATTTCGGCTTGCTCCAAAATGTAAGATGATAAACAAAAGTCATGCAACCACCACATGGCACATGTCACAATTTTGGAGCAACCTTTACTTTTATTGTGGATTCAACTTAAAGCTAAAAAGTATAAGAGCCGAAAACTAAAAAGAAGATTAAGGAAAAAATTTCTTTAGAATTTTTTTTTAGATATTCTTTCAGATCCGGTTCTGACATCCAAAGATCCTGCATTTTCCCCGAAAACAACTGCGGGACTAAGACAAGAGTAAGGGCATGTTATTCCTCCATAAAAAAATTTGACAATATTTTTGCATTCCCAGAATCTTTTTTACATCTCCAGACTTCCTAGGTACACATACCCTAATTTGGTGTTGCTTAATTTCATCATTTGCACTCATTATTTGAATTGCATTACTAGGTTTTGTGAGTTGAATTTTTACTTTTCTTTTTCAAGATTTCTCTTGGTGGTGAACCCCTCAAAGCTAAAATAACCCTTCCTAGGTATTCCTTGTTGAGAATTGACTCACCCTTGAGGTTGATAGTCAATCTAATTAGGATTCCTAGAAAGTTCTTGAATGACCTAGGGAGAATAGGTGGGAACTCTCAACCCTCTTATTTTCTTCAGTTCATTTTGGTGAACTTGACCTTTTAGAGCATTCACTTTCTTATTTAGAGTCCATTAAAGTTCTAGATATAGGTTGCATTCATTCTTGCATTGCATCTTGCATTAGTGAAAGTTCATATAGGGTTTCTCACATTTTCATTAGTGAAAGTGCATATAGGTTGCACTTTTTCTTTCTTGAAACATATTATCTCATTGGAAAACTGAAAAAGTGCATTTTTAATCATCCTAATTGTATTTAGGAACATTTTTATTGCATTCAAAATTGAAAAAATTGTATTCAATCTTGCATCCAATTGCTTTTCATTAGTTATTTTTTCTTGCATTCATTTGCACACTTTTTTGTTTCAAAACATCAAGTCCCTGAATAGGAAAATTGTGAACACTATAAATAATCCAGAATCTGTTGTTTTTCTGACAAAAACCTTTCCTAGGAATTAAATACCCTACCTGGCATCTTAGTCCCTCTGTGGGTTTGTGGCTCAGAATCCTGTCTAGGTTGCTTTCTATCTGTTCAAGTTCTTGGAAACTCCAAATTTCTTTAGTAGGACCAAGACACCCTTATGGGAATCTTAGTCCCCATTGTGTTTAAAATTATAGTTTTCAAGACTTAAATATTCTTTTTTTGTTGTGTCCTAAGCCTCCTAGTAACATATACTATAAGTCTAGAAAGTTTTGGGAACATCTAGGTCAAAAAATCAATTTAGGGTTCTCATTTTTTTAATCATTTCAATTACAATCATCATTAGATGTGAAAATGCTCGTATTTCCAAAACTTTGCATAATATGGATAAAAGTACTTTTCACTTTTGCATATACAATGTTTACATTCATAAAAATTTCCATATGTTTGATAAAATTTCTTTTCATTTTTGGATATACATTGGCTGCATTCTTAAAGTTTTACATATATTGGATAAACATTTTTTTCATCTTTGGATATACATTGTTTACATTATTAAAGCATTGCATCATATGCTTAAAAGTGCTTTCCATTCTTGGTCAAACAATATTAGTCCCTTACCTTTCTAGGAACTCTAAGAAAAGGTTCATATCCCCTCCCTATGTGAGTGTTTTATTGAGAGAGAATACAACTTTGGAAAATCCTAGTGATCATATTTGTTCTTCTACTAATATCTCTCCTATTTGTGAAGAAGATATTTTGGTGTTAGAAGAACCAATCAATGAGAGTTTTGAGAGTCCTCATTGTTTCTCTCCTTCTACCTCTCTTATTAGGCAAGATATTGATGAAAAATAAGAAACAACCATAGGTAATCATGATGACCAAATAACACAACAAGATACCATTTAAAGTTCAACTAGTCTACATTAATCTCCCAACATCTTCACCTCTTACGATAATGTTCTAGAGGATGAAAGTGTATGTGAACATATGTTGGTGTTGAATGATCAAATCTTTAAGATCGATGACAACCCTCTTTATGTTTCTTCCAATACCTATCCTATTTTAGAATACATTAGGGAACAAAGGAATGAAACCATAAATTATCATGAAAATCATACTTGTGATTCTCCTAGTATCTCTCCTAGTTGCAAGGAAGATGCCTTGGTGTTAGAAAATACAACCAATGAAATTCATGAGGGAAACATTCTTGAATAAGATAATGACATCATTGATAAGAAATAAAATTCAACCATTGATAGCTACCTTACATTTGAAGAAGTCATCTTAGAAGAACTAATCCTTGAATTTCAAGAACATTTGGTTTGTAGTTCTCCTAAAATCTCTCCTACTAGGGAAGACATAATGGTGGAAGAAAATGAGAACGTTGACAATAGTAATTCCTTAGATGAAGATGATGACGTAACATGAGACACCTCTTCACTAAGTGATCATTCAAATAAGGATAAGTCTTCTAAGGTTATACATATTAGATACCCCTTGGAGTACTCTCTCGAACCTAAACTTATCATTTATCCACCCTCTCAAAAAACAAAAGTTCAAATCAAACCCGTCCTTATCTTCGAACCACCTAAGAATAATTTTTTACAGAAACTAAGTTACGGTACCATTGCTCATACATATAACACTAGGAACAATCTATAACCAAGAAAAACACCTTCAACATCCCTCCCTTTTCCTAACCCCATTTTGCCTAGTGCTCCCCATTTAACTTTTCATAGTGGGAAGGAGTATGCTTTCATTGAACAACGTAAGAATACTCCTGAAAAGATATCCCTTTGGGACTTGATTCAAAATTCACCTAACTATCACACTATGCTTCAATGTGCCTTACAAAAATTTCCCATTGCTTCTAATACACAATCGAATGAAATAGTAGCCATGATTCAAGGACTAAATCCTAAATTTGTTTTCCACCAAAGTGAGCTCCCTCCTTTGGAAGTGCAAAATAATTATGATGCTTTCATGATCATAGCTCAATACAATACAAAAGGGATAAAATGAACCCTTGTTGACAATGGCTCAAACTTAAATATGTGTAGTGCAAACCTTTTGGATAAGATTCTTGTTGATAAATAAAAAATCCTACTCGCCTCTTTTTCTATTAATGGCTTTGATAATGGGCAAAAAAAAACTCTTGGTGTGATCACTTTACCTATTAAAGTTGGAAAGACCGCATTAGAAAAATTGAGCCATGTTATGTCACATGATATTTCATATAACCTTATTTTAGGAAAACTGTGGATTTATGCAATAAACGGGGTGCCTTCCACTCTTCATCGTAAAATGAAGTATGTCTACAGCAATAAAGTGTACACACTTGAAGCTGATCCTGAACCAAATAGTTGTTTGAACATTGAGAAAAAAAAAGATAATCCTTCCAACACATTGACACCAACTACACAAGTGGAACCCATATAGGAACAACAAAAAGATAGATATAGTAAATTCAATGTGTAGGATCATCATGGAAAAAACTGGCCCTTAAGTGGCAATAAAAAGACAAAAAATCAGAGTTAGATGACTTCACGGAAAAATTTGAATAAGTTATCTATATTATTTAAAAAAAATGTAAAAATAGAATCTGTAGAAAATTGAATGTAGTTTCTAAAATAATAGACCCTTTTTTTATTAAAAAAAATCTATTTGGTGAAAATTTTAAATTTCAATGTAGTAGTATTTAAATTTTAGAGTAAAAATAAGAAGTAGGTGTATGTCTAACCACCCTAACCACAATAAAATGATAATATTTTTTTATAATCTCTTAGATATAAGTAGAGGACTCATGTCCCGATGTGATGCATATTGTTTTATAATTGTTTTCTAAGTAAATAATTAATTATGAATTTTTTATTACAATTTGTTAAAAATATAAAAGATCCTCTGTCTAACCACCTTAAATTGGTCAAAAATTCATGAAATTCAATTTTATTTTTTTTAATCCTATATTATGCGAAGCATAGAATGTGACGGATGTTTCGGATTTAAAAAAATTGATACCGTTTGAAAGTTATAGATTTTTTTCAATCAGCCTATCAATTAGGACTTTATTCATAATTCTAATAGAAAATGAATAATAATAATTTATTAAATTCAAAGTAAAGCGCAATTTATATTGGTGGAAAGTTGAGAATCTCCTCTAAAAACCCTTTTTGTTTCATCAATTTTGGGTACAAAAAAAGTCATCAGCGACATTGGCCATCATATGGCTTACATATCGCCACTTTTTGGCCCATCATGATCCTTCACATACCCTTTAAAAACCCTTCACAATGATATCACTAGATGATTTGTGATCATTAAGCTTTGAAAAAACATTCATGGGAGAATACAAGATCATAAACAAAGAGTATGAAAAGGAAAAAGAGCTAGCGGTAATGTCAACAAAAAATTTGGAAGAACCTTCTAAAGAATCCACCTCAACCACTTTAGAAGAACAAGAAAATTACACAAAAAACTTCAACGAGATAGACTATCAACAACCACCAACTCCTAAAGAAATGAAAACCCTTTATGGAAAATGTTATGAGCTTATGAAACAACTTGCATATAGTGGAAAAATATAAGGTGCTAGAGAAAAAGGTATTTGTGTCCTTCTAGAGCCTCAAACACAAGAAAAAACTAATAGTACTTGTTATTATCCTTTGATAGAAATAAACAAGCCTTCACTTCAGATCAACACTCTTACAAAAGATTCCTCTAAGCTTACTTTAACAATAGTGCATCCTGAATTGATAGACACTAGTGATCTTGATTGTCTTTCAAGTCCTCACTTAACATTAATGTCATCACAAAAAACACTAATGATTTGAGTTCAGTATATTTTACATCTTCCTTTAAAGAAGAAAACAAAATCTTGCAATATAAAGAGTCTTGTGTAAGTATTGTTCGTTCCCAAATCAATAGATTCACTAAATCCTAGAAGTAGGCCACATTTCATGATCAAATTTAGTATAGGATTTGGCGAATGAACAAGAAATGAGATTGGAACACATTTCCCCTACACTTCAAGCTTTGGAGGACCTAGGGGGGTGACCCTTTTAGTAATACTCAAAGATTCATACACACACTCAAAAGGGTATTGCTTAATAGATAATTATCTCACAAGAATATGCTAAGAAACATGAGATATCACTCAAAATTGATTAAGATATTAGGAAACTTTCATTACCTAGCATGGAGAACATGGTAAATATGAATAACCTATAAAATAGGAAAAATAGATTTGAATGGTTTAAAATTTTTTGAACTAGATTTGGGTAATATCATAGATCAGTGCCTAATCCTAAGACTTGGAGTCAAATCTAAGATCATGAATACAAATTTAAACAACAACTTATCTCAAACTAGCGACCCTTTAATATTAATGCCTTGCATTAATGTAACCTCTCATATTAATGCATAATCATACTTAAAAATCTAAATTCATTCCCTAAAACCCACAGTAATCTATAGACAAAATTTAATTCTTTGCTTAAAGAAACCCATACACAAATCACATAATTGCAAAAATATTACAATTCCAAATCAACATATCCTTGATATATTTAATCCATATGCAATTTGAGAATAAAAATGGAGACAACTTATGCAATATTTTCATTAATATGTTAAAACTAATTTACACAACTATAGAAATTTGTACATTTATTCACCATAAAAAAACTCCAAGCAACTAGCTAAGAATTTTCTATTTTATTTTCCTAAACCAAAAGTTTAGAACCCTTACAAATGAGAAAGAATGAAAAGATATAGAAGAAGAAACCCTAAAACCACATATGTGTAAGACACGTGGCACCTTGATCTCTGTCTGATTAATAACTATTTCTACACCTAAATAATCTTCAATCTTCTCTTTGATTCATGCCTCATGTGTTTTCCCTCAAACATAAAATTTGATTTTATTGTGAAAAGCCATTACTTCTCATCATACCTTGCAACTAAAGAATACTTTGTTTAATATTTTCTCCCTCCACATTTTTCTTGCATTCACTTTTATTTTGCAACAAGATTTTACCCCTGCTTCATGAAAAACTTCACTCCTCAGTTGATCCCTGCAGCTGCAAATATTTCTCTTCCTTTGTGAAATATTTTACTCTATTTTTTCTTTATCAATTGTAAAAATCCATTTCACAAATATATCTTTTACTTTATTAATCATCACTTAAAATTTTACATTTACTTGAGAAGTCTTTTTTAATTCTTTTATTTGGCTATAAAAAGACCCACTCTGCTTGTGCATTTAACATTTACATTTCTCAACAAATAAAGTTTTCCATTTAAAAAGTGAAGGCTTTAATTTTTGTCCATCAGGGTGTGAATATATTTTACCCATACCTCTTACTCTATTTCTCATTTAAAACTTTTAATTCACTTTGCATCGGGCTGCACCTTCATTTTGCATTTAATTTTTGAAATCATTTGCTTACTAAATTGGCCACTTCACCTTTTAAATAAATTTCAAAATTGCCCTTTGAAATTTCATGGGCCCACCAAGGCCACTCCCTGCTCCCCCACTTCTTTCCCATGAAAACAACATCCACACACACAGGCTCATGGGAAAACAAATTTTAAATCTTTAGCACAAATAAAATAAACTTCAAATATGACCATTAAAGATTTTAATTTCTACCTTCATGAATACTCGCTTCCTCACCCTCCTATGCTGATGTAAGCCCTAGCTTTCACAAGCTATTGGGGAAACCTGATTCTTGTTCTGCAGCTTCATCTCCTTGAACTATAGTGGCATTGAGAAAATAATTACAATCCTTAACCAAATCAATGCTTGAAAATGAAGAAATTTTTTTCATATATTTTGCAAAGAGAATTATTGCAGCCATAGCAAGAGAAATATGTGCAGGTCATTTTTTGGCAATGCTGGGCTTTTTTTACAATTCTGACAACCAAACTTCATCATAAACATTCTTAAAATATCTTTCCAAGGATTAATAATGGTTAGGGGATGAATTTAAAGAATAAAATATAAAATTTGAGTTCAAATGGACGCCCAAAAAATGTCTAGAAGCTCAAAAACGTGATCAACAATTTCACTCTGCAACACTACTTGCCTGAATTTGCCTAAATCCATCAGAGACACCTCCATGGCGAAGGAAACACTCCAATATTGACTACAATAGAAATTGAAGATCAAAATCTTCCCTAAACAGTGCTCCTAGTACTCTTCCCGCTTTCCTAGAAGACAATGTTGCCATGAGCATTCACTCCATGGGCTGGCAGGGATAAAATTTTATTAAAGTTTGAACATTAGGAAGTTTGTAAAATATTAGCCTTCCTTTGAAAGAAAAAATTAAACTAGTCAATGAATATTTTAATGCCTTAATACTTTCTCACCAATCCCCGCTTCCCGTGAGCACTTGCTGTTGTCAGCAATAACTTTCACGGGCTAGCATGGAGAGACTATCGTTCATAGGAAAAGCAATCTTTATAAACTTTATAATATTTAATTTTCCCTAATAATTCATTTATTTATGTGCAATTTCAGTTTAGTAATATTTAAAATATGTGAGATACTTTAAACATTAGCTTTTGCAACATTAGGAAAATGTTGATTTTTTAGTTTTGCCTACCACGCAAATAGGAAAAATTCAGTGCAAACAAACTAAGACACTTGAAGTCGAGAAAATTTGCATAGGTACATTATAAATTATTTAGATAAAACTCATCTCCTCAAAACTTGCATGGTTATAAGATTTCTAGGAGATCCTTTGAAAACTAGCCTATCAGATGCCTTTGTCATGACTAAAATGCATTAAAGTAATGCATCAAATGATCTCCAATTTTGACAAAAATGGAGTTGTATATATTTTGGACCAAAATAAGAAATGGGTTTCCTTTAGAATTGCAAAATTTGAAACATTTTGGAACACCATTTTTGACCCGGTTGCAGTCAAAAGATAATTAAATAAACCATCAAAACTCATCCTGGGGGTCTGAAACTGAGCACACATATAGACTTTTGAACCAAAATTTATGTGTAACTAACATCTTGGAAAAATTCATTCTTAGGTTCAAGATATTAACATCCAGAGTGGCTTAGTCATAATTTTTTGCAACTACACCTATCAAAAACCAATTAGGACTCACCAAGTCACTATCTTGAAAATTACCAAATCTTCTCTTAGGAAGCTACCATTGGAAACATTAGATCATTTAGTTCCATTGAGTATGTTTGAAAGATGGATTTACTTCAATCCACATTCTTCACAAGATATTTAAGGGTTTGACCTCCTTGAAACATTTTGGAAATGCAGATGTAAAAATACAACAAATTGTGTTTACTTTTGATCTAGTAGAAATATCAAACTTGATCTTGAGATTCTGAAACTAGACTAGAGATCATGTGAATATGAGAGGAATGTAGAGAACCAATCCATTTTCCATGACGATCATCCAATTGTGAAATATTATTCTTAATAGGAGGCCACTTCATAGGCCTGAGTATGCAAACAACAAAATAGTCCCAGAACCCCCAGCTTTTCTCTTCAAAGCCCTGTCAAAACTTATCATGGGAAGTTGAAATAAAACATAAATGTTCACATATGACAAATGAATACACTTACTAAGGGATTTTGCATGAAAGAAAATGGGCTCTGAATTATGACCCTCCAAAGTAGGTCACTGGGGCAGATTTTTCAGGTGCATTTCTAAGCATGCAAAGAAATTTTTTCATCATGGGCACTTGAAATTTTACAAAATTTTATAGTCCCAACAAGTATGACATCTTGTACTAAGAAAGAGATATATCTTTTGGAAAATAAAGAACTATTTTCTACTTTTGATGAAGAGAGTATCTTGGTGAGACTCCTTCAAGATCATTTGATATCCCTCCCTCCAAGAACATGAAAAACATTCTACTACAAGATTTCATTTTGTGCATATCATAGAATTTATGGTAATTCTACTAATGAATGTAAAGCTTTGAGTAAAAAAAATCAACATCTTAAGGACTATGGTGCTCTCCCTTTGGTTGAAGCACCTAGTTCCTCTTTTCATTTTGTCTCATCTTTGTCCTACACTAAGTGGGGGCAAGGGGTTAGATAGCCTTGTCCTTGTATGTCACTTGTCCTTGTCTCTTTTGGCTAGTTGATCACCTTTCATAAACATATAAGAGAAATCTTAGGATGTGGACGACATTCCTTAAGTTGGCTTGCATGTGACATACTCTCATGTCTTCTTCTACTTTAAAGAAATTTCTCATAGTAATGGTGTTAGCAATCTCTTTAAAGTGGGGCATACATTGAAAATCATGTTTCATTGTGCAATTTTCTTTCTTCCTCTGATGCATTCTTTTCTTGGTGGTGTCATTGAGTTTGATTTCCTTCAATAATTTGATATTTCTTTGACTTGTCCTCTCTTAGAGACACTACACACAATTCCCCCTAAGATGACACCTTACACGAACTAAGAAAAATCCCTTCGAACATCCCTCTTTCTTATTGCATTGCATTTTTGTACCTTATTAAAGTCATGGAGGTATGACTCTGATATGGTTTCTTGGGGCTCACCTAGTGAACAACTAGCTTCACTTACCCTTGTGAGCATTCATTTTATTTTTGTCCTTATCATAGTCATGGGGGTATGATGTTGATATGGACTTCCTGAAGCTCACCTAGTGGACAACTAGATTCACTAGCCCTTGTGAGCATGCATTTTATTTTCATATTGGGTGGCACATTCCACTTGTAAACCTTTTTGGATAAATAGCCTAGACCCAATCCACAGCATGTTGGACGGCCAATCGAATCTTGATTTGTTGCATTTTTCCATTTTCCTTTTTCCTTTTTCTATCTTTGATGGTGTATGTTTGTGATCTGATTATGGCTTCATATATCATCCACATGCGTGGTCCTTTGTGCTTATGTTGGTCTATCATAGGATCTTGATCCTGGGGGCTTGCCCACTCTCTTGGTCATTGTCTAGCTATCTTACTAGCATTTGTAAATTTGAACCCCTCTTGATTGTGTGGTTTGCTACTTTAGTGCAAGTTTGAAGAAATTTCATCCTCTCACTAAAGTGGGGGCTAAATGTAGTGTAGGAAAATGCATACCCTTGCATTTTCACACTTCTTTGGGCCCACCTTACTTTATTTATCTTTATTTATGTCTTAATTGGTCATGTTTTGCATCCACATAGCCTAGTAAACTATATTTCTTTTCTAGTTAATCTCGGCAAACATCAATGGAAAAATGATAATTTAATGATTTTGGATGTGTGTCCCTAATTTTTGGGTCGAGAATAAGATGCCACCTAGGGCATCTTTGTCCCCCAAAGGTCTTGGGACCATTTTTTCAAAAGCATCTTAAAGAGCAACTTTTTGGAGTCTATGCCCCATGTTTTTAGCCTTAGGACTAAGATGCCACCTAGGGCATCTTAGTCCCTGTTGGCTTATTTTTAGGATTTAATTTCAAATTATAGTAGGATTTAGCCTCCTTTAATTAACTATTTCATTTGTCAGCATATTGTGGTGTTTTCAGGATATTAAGCATAGATAAGTATAAATACAAGGTTATTTCAATCATTTTCAATCAAGTCTTTTGTGAGAGAATTCTTATAGAATAATTGGAGTTCACAAGAGAATTCAAGAGCAATTCATCAAGATTCAATCATCTTATCAAGTATATTCTTTCATCATGTGTGTTTTTGAGCTAACATTTGTGATGTAGGGTTTTGATTCAAGAAAGTAGTTCAAGTCCATATCTATCTATCATTTCAAGATCTACATTCAAGCTAGAAACTTTGCATAAGTTTATAGACTTCATATCAAGTATTTTGTGATTCATAACATTGCATGTTGTTCATTCATCATTTCCATCCATTTATTTCTATAGCAAGGTTTAATTACCAACAATGAGCTTTACCAAGGGAAACCCCCATTTACTAACAATCAGCAAGTTTTTCCTCTCTTGCATGTTTGTGAGTATAGATTTTGGTTGAAGACTTCAAGATCATTTGAAGTGAAAAGTTGTAAGGTTGCAAAGTTGCATTTCAAAGTTTTCATCTTCACAAAAACTCACTTACAGGCCAAATCCGAAAGATTCAGGACCTCAGATCTGAGAAGAAGGAAGTGTAGACATTGGAGTTCAGGACCACATTCAAAGATTTTAGAAATTAAAAATAAGACTAATTCGCTACCTAGGGCATATTAGTCTTCCTGAGGGTATTTTTTCAAATATTCTTTTAGATCCGATTTTGACATCCAAAGATGTCGCATTTTCCCAAAAAAATAGTAGCGAGACTAAGACAATAGTAAGGGAATCTTAGTCCTCCATAACACTTTTCCTTGTTACATCTCTAGACTTCCCAGGTACACACACCCTAACTTGGTGTTTCTTAATTTCATCATTTACACTCATTATTTGACTTGCTTTACTAGGTTTTGTGAGTTTAATGTTTATTTGTATTCTCCAAGATTTTGCTTGGTGGTGAACCCCTTAAAGCTAAAACAACCCTTCCTAGGTCTTCCTTGTTGATAATTGACTCACTTTCAAGGTTGATAGTCAATCCAATCAAGATTCCTAGAACATTCTTGAATGACCTAAGGATACTAGGTGGGTACTCTCAACCCTCTTATTTTCTTCAGTTCAAGTGCAAATAGGTTGCATTTTTTCATCTCAAATAATTTAAAGTCATTTAAATTTTTCATTTGCAATTAGGTTATAGATCATACAACATAAAAATTTAAAAAATCACTTAAGATTTACTAATTTTTTTGAAAAAAACCATCATTAGGACTCATACGCCCGTCTGGGTTATTTAGTCCCAATGTAGATTTTGAATTGCATTTTACATAATTAAAATCCTTGTTTTTGAGATTTTTTTTGTTGTTGATAACTTTATGTTTCAGTTTGCATAGTTTATGTTACATTAAAATCATTGGAATTATCATATTTTACATTCATTGCAATTGTGGATAGAATTAGATTCATGTACTTTTCATTTTCAGCATTAGTTCATAGATCAATTAGATTAGATTACATTTGGCATTTTTCGAAAACAAAACCAAAAACATGTAGAAATAGATAAACCACTTGGAGAACGTATAGTTATTTCACTATGTCAAATCTCTTTTTCCAAGTTAACCTCACCCTCAAGCCTTTTAGTAGTGATGAATTTGACATGTTATATGAAGCCCTTGAGGATTTGATCTCACAAAGTTCATCCACTAAGGCTTGTTATGACAAACCAAAACCAAGAGATGTTAATGTGATTCAAACTCAACTTATCATGTACCCACCTTCACATGAACCTCAAACTAAAAAATATATATTTACACCCTTGAACCACCTAAGAACAATGTCTTACAACATTCAAGTCATAATACCATTTCTCATACATATAGCACTAGAAACAATCCATAACCAATACAAACAACCCCAACATCCTTAACTTTAACCAACTTTGTCTTGCCTAGTGCCCCTCATTTGCCTTCAAATAGTTGAAAGGAGTATGATCTTGTTGAACAACTTAAGAATACTCCCACAAAAATATCCCTATGGAACTTGATTCAAAGCTCACCTAATTATCACACCATGCACTTCAAACATCTTTACAAGAAGTTGTGATCCCCCATAATAAAAATGCAAGTGATGTGGTAGCCTTAATTTAAGGAATTAATATAGCTAATGTAGACATTAATTTTCACCAACGTGAGCTACCTCCCTTTGAGATGAGAAAGAAAAATTATTCCTTTATGATAATAGCCAAATTCAATAGAATGGGAATAAAAAGAACCTGTGTTGATAATGCCTCAGTCCTTAATGTTTGTAGTGTGAATCTTCTAAATAGACTAGGTGTTGATAAGTCAAAAAATGAACTTTATTCCTTATCAATTCTAAGATTTGATATTGTAGGAAAGAAACCACTTGGTGTGATTACTTTACCTATTACAGTTGGGTTCAGGCTACCTTACAAAATCCTATTCATATTATGCTTCATGATATTTCATATAATCTTCTTTTAAGAAGACCTTGGATTCATGAGATGCATGTGGTGCCTTCAAATCTTCATCGTATCATGAACTATGTCTATAAGAATAAAGTATACTAGGTTGAAATAGGACCCGACCTTGAAAGTTGCTTACAAGTTGAGAAAGGAATGACAAGTCCTCTAAACAAATTAATTCCAACATAAAACATAGAACCTACAAAAGAGGAAAAAAAAAAAGATGAAAATAGTGTCAAAATTATTGGATGATGATTGGGGTTCCTTAGAGTTCACACCCTCATTTATGGGAGAATACATAATCACAAGTAAAGAAGATGAAAATAAAAAAACCCAATGGTGATATCAATGCAGAATTGAGAAGAACATACATAAGCATCTACCTCATCTACTCTAGAAGAAGACACAAGTTATACAACAAAACTTTGATGAGATAGATTATCAAAAACTACCAAACCTAAAATAAATGGAAATAATTTATGAAAAAGGCTATGAGTTCATGAAACAACTTGGTTACAGTAGAAAAGGATGTAGGAAAAAGAACAAGGTATTTGTGTTCCTCTATAACCTAATATGCAAGAAACAAAATATGGTTTTGGATATTTCCCTTCTAAGATTACACAAGCAATGAAAACACCCTCACTAAACATCAACACCATCATGTGTAATCCTAAAACAACTCTCCCCTTGAAGCATCTAGAATTGATTGATACAACTTGGGAAACATCATTGGATTTTTTCAAAGATGATGAAGCTTGAAAGAAATGGTAGGATTTTATGACAAACCATTTACTCCCCCTAGAATTAAATGGGTTACATGTGCTATGATTAGTACCAAGAAAAAATCTAGAGGAAAGGAAAGTAGTGAGATTGACATGAACAAAGAAGAATACAACCCTGAATTTTTGAAACAAAATGAACTTCCTTTGGGAGATACCATGGATATACTGATGGATATTAACAATGGAGAAAAAGTGATTAAGATATTTGTTACCAATTTTCCACCTACAACTCAAATTGGCAAAGCTGAATTAGTTTTATTATATTAAAGGTGAAAATATTTTAACAAATATCTACTTTGCTTAACCATTGCATATATTAAATTTTGAAAGAAAGAGTTCAATTATTATTGTACAAATTTTTTCAACAAAAATAAAGAATCATATTTTTAATTCAATTATTTGCAACATAAAGGAGAATACATGAATTATAAGAGGTTGCTTCATTATTTTTTTGAAATTATTCCATGCATTTTACGATGTTCATTCCTTTTGCAAAAGAAGTATACATAGAATTTTACAAGTGTTGCATTCATATCCATTGGAAGGAAAGGAGTAATAAAATTTCCCACACAAGCCATGTGAGTAGCTAAACCAATACAACATAAGTAATATACTATGCATCTGAAGATAGAAAAGGAAAAGAAGCATATAAGAAGAAACATAACCATCATTTCCTAATTAAAGTCTTCAGTTGGTATTCATTGCTGCTACTCCTCCTCACTCCTGATCTTTGAAGTGAGCTTGTATCATGATAAGAAGAGTTGTTAGAGCTTTGGATATGAGTCTTCCTATGTGCCCTATCAATAGAAATATACTGCATTTCCTATGATGCGTTGAATCAATTAAACAAATATCATATGTTTGCAAGAGACCCTAAAAAATAAGATATCGTAGGAGCATTGAGCTTCAATATTATTTATCTAACATGTTTGTCCACTATGCAGGTATAAGAGAAATCATGTTGCTTATCCATTTATGAAGACATCATAGCATGTGGTGCAAAAATGGGCTCCCACAAGGGTTGAGCCCAACATGCTACCCCTGAGTTTTGAAAGGGGATTGAAATAGGAATGCATATTCATATTGCTCAATTTAGAATATTTCAGTTAAAGGAGTGAGTCATTAAGTGGTTTTAAGAGCCTCAAGCTCATTGCTCATTCATGGTGGTGGCCAAGCAAAGAGTTCTCTACAAATTTCAAAGTGAAATGATGCAAAAAAAGTGGAGGTTGAGGAAGTTTTTCTTTAGGGTTTTCTTTTTACCTAACTCAAATTAGGGATTTTTATCTCATTGAATTGAGAATTTCAATACCTTCACTAATACCTCCATGGAATTATGTTTTTCCTTGGTGATTTTATAAAATCATATATGCCTTGGCCCCTTCATTCTATAGGTCGAGCTCTTCATGATTTCATTTTTTTGTTTATGATTTTAATAAAATCATTTAGTTGTGCCTTAGATTTATTTTATAACTTTAGGGGGAAAACACAAGGATAAATACTTTAGAAGTCTTTTATAATTTTTATAAAAAATCAAATGCCATATATGCCTTGTTGAATTATTGCAAAAATCATGTCAAAAGCCTAGGTCAAGGCCTTCTTTTTGTAAAATCAAAACTACAATGATGTAAAAAAATATTAAGATAATGTTTATATAAATTATCTTAATACCTGTTATTTTAAAATGCAGTTAAATTACGTGTAGTTGAGTCCCCTTAGAAGATTTCCATTTTCAGTTGGGGTCTTTTTTAGAATAATTGGAAAAAACTAGTCAAACTAAAGTTTCTTTTTCAATTTTAAGTTAGAACTAGATGGTTTTTGACTCTTTTTGAGTTGATCTACTTTGGAGATAATCTTACCATCTTTTTCACTCAGTTTGGATCAGTTTTGGGCATCTATTTTGTGGCTTTTCTTTGGAGATCGAAAGTGGATTGAGGTTGCTATTCTAAGATGCAATTTAGGAATTTTTTTCTATTCTCACTACTGGAGACATTTTGGAGACATGATTTTGAGAAAAACTTATTTTTTCTTAGTTAATATTATTACTTCTTCCTCTCTTGTTTATTTGTAGAGAGATTTGTAAGAATTTTGTACTTATTTTTTGATACTTGTGCATAATCTTTCAGTCTAATAAAACAATAGAGCATTCCTATCTCCAAATTTTGTCTCATTTTGCAATCATAGTTTGATGTTGTTATTGTGATACTAATTTTCAAAATCCTTTTTATGTCCTATTATTGCAATTCTGGGTGCAAAACGTTCATATGATACAGGTCGCATGTTGTTTTTGAGCTTAAACCTTAATGAAAACCAATTTTGTGTTGTATGTTCATGTGGGGTTGTGAAAGTTTTTTTTTTTTGATAGCTTTTTGTGAGTGACTTATCAAGATTAGTTAGTAAAGTTCTAGTGCATCACCATTAGGTTTTTGATTTCATTTCAAGTAATCTTTCTAAACCCTTTACTTCATAAATTTTTGTAGTTTAGGTTATTTTCCATGGGAACCAACCCTATATGGAGATTCATTCTCACCATAGGTCACCCACAACCTGAGAGTGTTTCCATGTTTCAACATGATAGTTAAGTTAATCTTGGCTAGGGTGTAATCTTGATTGAAAATAATAGGAAAGTGCCTTGATGATGGAGAACAGGAGGACCATGCAAATTTACTTCGTGAATTTCTTAAAATTTTTGCTTGGAATTATTTGGATATGTTTGGAATTGACCCTAAGATTGTAATGCACAACATAGTCCTCATTGAAAATGTTAAACCTGTTAGACAAAAGATCCAAAAAATGAACCCTAAGATAGCCTTATTAGTTAAGGCTGAGATTGAAAAGCTCCTTGAAGCTAGTTTTATAAGACCCATAGATTATTTTCCTTGGATATCAAACATTGTTGCAGTTGCAAAAATGGGCAATCATATTAGGATGTTTATAGACTTTCAAGATTTGAATAAAACATCTTTAAAAGATAACTTTCCCCATATTAATATCAACATGATCGTAGACTCGACTACGGGACATTCTTTGTTGTCATTCATGGATCGATTTTTTTGGATATAATAAAATATTTATTAACCCTCAATACCAATATAAAATAGTGTTTACAATAGCTTGGGGAAAATTTTGTTGAGTAATGATGCCTTTTGGATTGAAGAATGCAAGTGCAACATATCAATGAGCTATGATGTTCATATTTCATGATTACATAAATAAGATTTTGGTAGAATATTGTTATGATATTCTAGCCAATTCTTTAACTAGACAAGAAAATGTAGATTTCTTTCAAAAAATATTTGAGTGAGTGTGTTAATACAAGATGAGATTAAATCCAATTTTTTTTGTCTTTGGTGTAGATATTGGAGAACTTCTAGGTTTTATCATATCTCACAGAGGCATTAAGGTGGACATGAAGAAAATTGATGCTATAGTAAACATGCCACCTCCTAGAAGCATCTCCTAATTATGCACTTTACAAGGAATAATTCAAGCTATCTGATGTTTTGTAGCATCCTTAGCAGATCGAACATTACCATTCACACATCTTCTTAAGAAAGAAGTTCAATTTAATTGGAATGAGGATTTTAAATAGAATTTTGAGAATTTGAAAGATTGCCTTTTTACTCCACCTATTTTACAACTTTCTATGAAAGATAAACCATTCATCATGTATACAATAGCATCAACACATTCTCTTGCAACATTGTTGGCTCAACAAGATAAAA
Source organism: Sequoiadendron giganteum (assembly GCA_007115665.2). Lineage (NCBI taxonomy): Eukaryota > Viridiplantae > Streptophyta > Pinopsida > Cupressales > Cupressaceae > Sequoiadendron > Sequoiadendron giganteum. The sequence goes on from CM021104.1 coordinate 579,768,901, forward strand.
ATGGTAAAGAGAATCCTATTTATTACATTAGCCAAACTTTGATTGATTATGAGAAATGATACACAATGATAGAGAAACAATTTTTGGATCTTGTATTCACTACTAGTAAGTTACGACATTACTTATTGAATGCTGAAATACATGTGATAACAAAATTTGATCCTTTAAAACATCTTTTTGCTAAAACAGATTTATCAAGATGCTTAGCTAAATGGGGTATGTTGATTTATTTTGACCTTAATTTTTTCACAAAAAGTAATTAGAGAACAAGCCTTGATGAACTAGTTAGTTGATACTCCTTCTCCCCTAGCATTACCTAATAAAAAAGAATTTCCTAATTAGAGTGTGTTGAATATTCAGGAACATAAAAATGCATGGGAATTATATTTTGATGGATCTAAGTGTAGAAAAATATTTGACGTGGGAGTTATAATAGCTCCACCTAGAGGAAAACCTATTCCCTTATCATATCCGCTAAATTTATTATATGCAAATAATACCACAAAGTATGAAGCATTAATTTCAGGATTACGTGTTGCTTTAACTCTAGGAGCCCGAGACATTAAAATATTTGGTGATTCATAATTAATCATTAAACAAATAAACTCAACATATCAAGCAAATCATGATAAATTATCAAAATACAAGGATCTCACAATGACATTGTTAGAGAATTTTGATTCATTTTCTATTGAAAACATCCCACAAAAAGATAATAGGCATGCAGATGCAATGGCAAGCACAAATTCTCCGATATCCCCTCAAGATCATTCAAAAGATATCACATTTCTCATACACACAATTATGAAACTATCGATTGAGTATAAAATAGATGAGATATTAGAAATCACCAAAGAAAGCTCTAGTGAATGGTATGCATCGATATTTGATTATCTAAACATTGGTACCTTTCTTAAGCCAACAACTAAGAATACTAGAGACCACCTTCAAAAACTTGCATCTAAGTATATAATTCTTGCAGATGTATTGTATCGGAGGTCCTTTGATGGTCTCTTTCTTAGATGCCTTAAACAATTTGAAATCCTAATAGAACTTGAGGAAGCTCATTCGGGTGCTTGTGGAGGAAATTTTGGAGGAAGATCATTAGTACAAAAGTTAATTTGTATAGGATATTATTGGAGGAACATGGAACAAGGTTCCTTTGCATATGTTAATAAATGTCAAGAACATAGTATAATAATGCACACTCCTCCTTTTGAGCTTTGCACACAAGTCCCTATTTATCCTTTCTCGGTGTGGGGCCTAGACATCATTGGAAAAAAATTACCTCCTTCCTCCATCAGACATACATTTATTTTACTAGAATAGTCTATTTCATGGAGTGGGTGGAAGAAATTCCCCTTCGTTCAACAATTGCCAATGTAATATGTTGTTTCATATTGGAACACATTATTGCTCGCTTCAGACTTCCTTTCACTTTAGTTTTAGACAATGGGACACCATTTAAGAATAAGGATGTGAAGAAGTTCTTAGAAACATTTAACATACAACATCAATTTTTGACACCTTACTACCTACAATCTAATGGCCAAGCTGAATCAACTAATATAACCCTCGATAAAATCCTAAGGAAAATAGTAAGAAAACAAAATAAATATTGGCATATGCAGCTAACATATGCATTATGGCCCTATCGTATGAACATTAGAGAATCAACTAGGAATACCCCTTATAACCTTGTCTATGGAACCAAGATGATAATTCCCTTGGAGTTGGAGATCCCTTCATTAAGACTCACTCTTCAAGGATTTATTGTTGACATTAATGATAAGGAAAAATAGTTGCATTAGCTTGAAATGCTCGACAAACAATGCATCAACTCTCTCGAGTACCTTCAGGCTTATTCTAAAAGAATGCAACATAGTTACAATGATAATTTCATACTACATTCATTTCATAAAGGAAATTTGGTGTTATGCAAGAATCAACATAATGTCAATGCTAACCTAATGGGAAAAGGAAATTTCAACTCTAATTGATTAAGCCCTTATATAATCAATGAAAATTATGGATCTAGAGCATATAAATTAACAAAAATAGATGGAACACCTCTTAAAGAACCTATAAATGGCATGCATCTATGCTAGAACTATTTCTAATCTTATACAATAGTATGAATGTTAAAGAAATGGTGTTAGATTAATTAGATGGCATTCTATATGCTCTCACATTGCTTCGTTCTTGACAAAGAACTATTTGTGTGTCTTGAATATTAGAGTGATTATTTAAATGATTACTTTAGATTTCATGCTATTCAAGTTCATCATGTGTGTTATGTTAGATTAGATCCTTATGTCCATTTAATTTTCTTTAATTATATCATAGGCACACTTAATTTAACATAACATACTTAATTAGAATGTTGCATCTAAGAGAAACTAGAATAAGTTTTAATTAGATCACATAAAACATGTTATATCATGGATACATTTATTAAATAGTCTTGCAAAGATGATTTGATCAATCACATTGCCATTTAACATTAAACCCATAAACATAAATAACAAAACATCAAATGATCATATATATACATCAAAATTCTTACATGTCATCAATATATACAATGCTGCTATGGTATGTGACTACTAGATCCCTTAAGATTTGGTGATTGCATATTTCTAGAGGTAGCTTGTTGAGAGATGGTGGTATGTGATCATGATTGTGAGTTGGAAAGTACATCTAGAGCATACTATAGACCTTGTATTTTTCAAAGGGCCTCTCGGTGATCCTCTACTAGGAGGTCTCTCTCTTCCTCTAGCTTGGATACTTCTACATGGAGTCTGTCAACCTTTGCTGGGACTCAAGATGATTGAGCCTCCTCATAGACAACATCAGCTCAGTGAGTGCACCTCTTAAAACTCTCATATGCTACCTGTAGTTTGACATATGGCTCAAACAACTTTGGGTCTCACGCCATGATGGGTGGTACCACATAAGTTGTATCAGTATAATCCTTGTATACTAATGAAGGCACTATCTTTGTAGAAACCTAGCGATAGAGATCATGTAGGTCCCTCATAGCCCCTAGAAGATAGAAACAATAAATATAATTAGTACACATCATGATATATATAGACATAAAATTAAAGCATAAAGCATGAACATAAGCATAAAGCATAGTAGTAAATAAAATATCATCACCTAGCTCTCTAGCTAGTTGTGTAAAGACATCCTCATCATGTGTCGGAGGCACAGAGTATGTGCTAGCCTCTCCATGACTATAGGTGTTAGTGTGTGTTGTAGCTTATGATTGTGATCTAGTTACATGAGTGGGAGTTGGCTCTTTCCACTCATAACCCATTGGATGCTCATCCACTATATCATCCCCCTCACTCATTAGCTACTCCGCGTCATAGTCCTCATCTATCACATCAATGAATAAGTTGTCAGCCTTGACCCCTGTCTCCTTAGCTCTATCCTCATCCTTCTCTCTCTGGTCCAAGAGTGGCCCTGCATTTCCTATTGGATAATCCATCATAAATACAAGTGTTGGCCATGTTGTTTCCCACTACTCCTCATACACATCTATGGTACTGACATCATCGACGTCTAAGACTGAGGGCATCTCATGATCCTTGTAATCAAAGTCATTGTAGATGACATCATCAACAGTCTATCATATAGTGTCATTGGGTCTTTGAGCACTCTGTAATAATTAATTGAAGAAGCATCATGCCATGGGTGGTACCTGTACCTGTCCAAACTATCACATGACATGATCATAGTAGAAGGGTCATAGTACGTAATCATGTCTACCTATTAGAAATATATCCATATTTAGTCTCCTCAATTGATGGATCCCATCCGACCACTACGGTATAAGCTGGTAAGGTCTCCATAAGGTCTCCTCCTCATACATTTTGTTGAATCTAACCCTCCAAAAGTACAAATCTCTATACTTCCATAATCACCTCAGATGATAGATGAATGCATGAGGGTATCCTCTAGATGATTTGAATGGAAACCCTATCAATCTAGTGCATTTGATATGCTCTAGGCACCACACCTATAGTAGGGAATAGTGCACCATACTATTGACCTTGTGGAATGAAAATCGCCCTAGATCATAATACAAGTTTGTAAGGGTGGTGTTCCCCCAAGCATATATGATCCTCTACCCTACCATCCATCGAATCATGTGAACTATTCATCCATATAGATGTGCTCCCTAGAAATTGGGGATGAGTACTAGTGCCATGGTGAACATCATAATCCATACCACAAGTGGTGCTTGTGAATAAAGTAGCCATGATAGCTATACCTATAGCCCAACGATGTCATCCAGAATCAAACCTCCAAGATAGAACTGTATGTTGTATTTCATCTCACAAAATGATTGATCCTCTTGACAATGAACCCTCTCCCCTCAAATCAGAACTCGAAGGATGTGATGGACATACTCTAAGGTGATCATCATCTCATCAGTAGGAAGATGAAACATGCAAGTATCTACATCCCACCTCTTAGCCAATGCCATCAACATAGCATCATGGTACCTCATGGAGGGAATGAGGTACACCCAATACAATCTTGTGGTATGTAATATCTATGTATCCTCTATTGAAAGTGTCAAGGATAAGTGTCATAGGTGACATAACTGTATGCCACTAAGATGATGTCGTGACCTTAGTAGGATCTAACAAAAAGGTACAAATATGTCTTATAAGTATTCTAAAATCTTAAATCTATACATCAACAATTAAAAAGTGTGATAAATTGTTCTAGTGCACTTTCCTAAAGTTCCTAGACACTTTATTTCTATTTTGAGACACTTCACAAAGAAACAAGACACTTTGCTAAAAATTGGGACACTTCACGACAAAAAGGGACACTTTACAAAAAAAGGGACGCTTTGTGAAATTTTCATTAAGGGTCCTAAATCAACCCATAAATGTGTAAAAAACATAAAATAAATGTGTAAGGATAAAGCTAAGGAAAAAAAATAACTCACCTGATACTGTAGCTCGCCACGAGATACCTCCTCTTGCAGGACAACCAATCTTAGAGGCTCGTACTCTCATCGGCTTGACATTTTCAGTCACTCTCAATCAAAGTCAGGCTACAAGAAGGTAAAAGATAAAATTATTAGAAATAACTTCACTTTTTTTCTCTTATATAAGCTAAAATTATGGTTTTACTATATTAGGGTTAAAAAAAAAATCATTCAAACTAGCATAATGGGGGCTAGCGAACTTCATTTTCAACATTGTTTGTTGTGTTGGAATCGTGATTCCACTCCCATTCTCATCAAATTTCTATAATCATGAGGTATGGTACTTGGAAATACCCTATGATATGACTTACCTTATTTAATATGGTTAGACTGCTACCTTGATTCCACCTTCGTAAAACAAGCGGAATCAAGTGGGGCATACATCTACCCTCAACTTGAATTTCTAGAAGAAGTTAGATAAAAGGATTTTTTGAAAACTAATGAATTTGTGTTGCTAAATGTAGTTCCTAACATTGTGGTTTTTCAGATAGCTGCAGTGGGGGCTTCATTCTCCCACATTATGAGTATTGTTTCCTAAAATGAAGATCATTATTTAGATTCCTTTAGCTTACATAGCACATAGAGTCATATGGGCACTAAAGTGGGGGCTAGATGTAATTACAAAAATTGTACTCCCTTCTTGGACATAGTGTTATGCCTTGCATAACCACCCCATATTTTGCCTTGGTCAAAATAGGTCCCCCTTTGTTGTTCTTTATCCTTAGTTGTTTTTCAAATAAAGTTTGGAGTTGTTTGCTTCCAACACTTTGTTTATTTTGGTTTAGTCTGTCAGAAGTGGAACCGGAACTGAATCAGGTTTAGAAAGTTCAGTTGAAACTTGTTTTGGTTCCCAGCCCAACGGTCTTTTCTTTTGGCCTTTTTCTTTTGTCTTCAGAGGACCCAGAGCCAGAGTGGATGTTAAGTTGATCTTAATTGAAAATTGAAAAAATTAGAATCAATTCCGCCCTTGCCTTCGCTATTTTGACTTTTGGTTTTAGTCTAGGTCTTTGTGTTTAGTTTCATTATGTTGGTCTTTCTTTTTTATTTTTGTGTTTGCTTTTATTTTGTGTTTAGTTGGCGGACCCAGAAACGAAACGGGAACAAAGTTAGGAAATTTCGTAAGTTTCTGAATTAGTTTCCATTCTGATTCCGCCCCCACCGCTTTTGGCTCATTGACTTTTTGACTGAAGTTGCACTGTAATGAACTGTTGGTTCTCTTCTAGTTTCGAATCCACCTTAACTACATTTAATGCATTAATGACAGCTGCTTGTGTAGGTAGAAATCTTCATTTTTACCTTCATTAAGGATTAAATGAATCATTATTATCATTGTTAAGAGATTAAAGAGCATGAAAGAGCAGCCGTGGAGTTTGTTTGGGCTAATCGATTGAAGGAGGAGAAGATTATTGCAAGCGAATCAGTTCAGAAGGTTAGCTAGGTTCTTGTGTATTCGAGGTAGGGTGTCTTATCATTATTGTTATTCATTTATTTACTGTTGCGTTATATATATATATTTTCCCATGCTTGGAATCATATCATTTTTAAGGAATTCGGGGTTTTGGCATGATTGTTTGAATGGGTTCTTGCTTCATTTCATTTGTCTGGTTGATTCCTTGTTTCTTTTTGCTTTTTTTTTTTAGTTCTTTCTGTTTTAGGGCATAGTTGCTTTCACATTTTAGTTGTGATCGTGTCGTGCTATTTTGGTTTAAGTAGGTTGGTTTAAATCAAGAGTTTAAGTATGGTTGATTAAAATTAGGGATCTATAGTGAGGTAGATTAAATTCATGTTTTTACAGTGATTTAAGGTTAGTTGAATCTTGTTTTTACTTAGGGTTTTGTCATGCATTCAATCTAGTAAAATGGAAAGGTTTAAAATTTGTGCCCTAGTTTTATCATGTTTGTTGGATAAGGGTTTTGAATGTTTCTGTAATCGCATTTAAATGATTAAAATATGATGCCCTAAAAAAATACGGTCATTCCCCATGGTCATATGTGTATAGTCTTATTAGAGCCTCTTTTCATTTAATATGACCTTGATTTTAATCATGAAGTTGTGTGTTAAACTGATAAAGTCTTTGATGACGTCATGGTGAACCTAGGCAGAGCCGGGATGAGAATCGATTGTGAACTTGAAAATTTTGTTTTTGCAAAAGGTATCGATTCCATTTCCATCCTGTCTCCAGCTCCGTGTATAATGAGAAGTCTTCATTCGAAATAAAGATAACCTCGACGGAAGCGAAGGCGGAATGAAAATAGAATGTGAATATATAGAAATCTGAAGAAAAACCAAATCCATTTTGCATTCCAATCCCGGTTCTAATCACCTTCCTTGTTTAGACTCTAAGCTCGTTCATTGTTAGTGAAATATCTATATCAGTTTTGGCTACGAGTCTGGTAGTGTTGTTTAAATGAGACTATTTTAGACTATGTTTCTGCCATGTTCCACCTCCGGTGCTTATATGAAAGGTATAGTTTTAAAACATGTTTTATGATCATATTGAAAGATCTAATTAGAGGTTTTTTCTTGTAGGAAAGTTGAAGGATGTCAGGAACATCAGGGGAAGCAGCTCGAAGGAACCAACTTGCAGGAACATCAAAGGCTGCACCAAAACCAAAGAAAGTCAAGCCTGAACAACTACCTTATACCTTGAGGTATAATCATAGGAGTCTAGTTATAAAAGTCAGCAAAGTGGAATCTGACTGGTCAAACATCACTAACACAAACTTGGGCCAGTATAACTTTGAGGAGGCATATGCTGAAACCTTCACTAAGGATACAATGCCTAGAATGAAGAAGATTGTTAAGTCTGGATTGGCTCATATAAATTTGTTTCCTTTGTTAGTTTAATGTCCAAAATTGATCTTAACTATAGCTAGTGCCTATAGTCCTACTACAAGACTATGCATGGATTCACAAAACAATGTAATCATTGATCTTACTCCTCCAGCATTTTAATATATATTTAATGTCCCAGATCCTAAGAATTTGGTGCAGTTGGATGAGGCAGAGGCTTTGGAGAAATATATTGAGTATAAGGACTCCAATAAGTCCCATTTAAACAAAAAGTGGTTGAGCAAAAAAAATAAATCTTTAAGTAAGCTTGGAGACTAGCCAAAGAGGGCAGATTTCTATAAGGAGGTATCAAATCTGATCATGATGTTGTCTAGGGCCTTTGGAAAGAGAGATACAACTCGGTTCAAGGAGTGGATATTTCCTTTCATCCAGACTATCTTAAATGGATCCCAGTAGTTTGATTGGCCAATGATTGTGTCAAATTCCATTCATGATCAACAGACTAGTGTCAAGCAGACCAAGTGCTTTTTATGACTTCTTATGTTGTGTATGCAGCAACAATGTTGGGTGTTTTCCTAGGTTTGAATAAAGTAGGCATAATGGGAGCCTTGGATGGACAAAAGAGAGTATGGGAGCATTATGACTAGTTATCTCTTGAGGTTGTTGAGACTCATTTCAAAAGAGTCAATGATGAATTTTTATATGTGGTCATCAATCAATTGAATGGGGATGCAAGGTACTGGTTGAGTCAGGAAGCCATGGAATTCATTGATGAATGGGGGTGTTGGTACATTCAATACCCCAAATTCACATATTTTAGGTTAGCTAGTTTTGAAGGCCATCCACATTTGCTTCCAAGGTGCTGTAATAACAGGATAGTGTTGATGGAGTTTGTATATCAAGCTCTTGGATTTAATGCTCGGTTTGGAATAAAGCATAAGACAGGATGTCACAAGTTCCCCATGAATTCGTGTGAGTATGGCTGTCAACACTTGGTAGGAGCAAAGGTGGTTTGTAATGAGTTGATACAATTGAAGTTAGGTTTATACACAACTCGTAAATATTTTGATCTGAAGGGTAAGATGCATGCCTTGTTGCCTTCGATGTTTACCAAACATTTCAATTTGCTAGAAGCCTTCTGGAGTGATAAAAAAGACGAGTATGATCTAAGAAATAAGAATTATGAAAGGCTATCTGTCTCACTCATGTCAGAGCTTGGTGTTAAAGAAAACATTCTTGACATGTTGGTGGATGATGGAATTGTATTGGATCCATCCTATGAGGCTTTGAACATAGGCACCAAGAGTCTAGATCCAATTGACTAGGATAGTGAAGAAACCATTGATATTAAGCAAATCAGAAGGACAGTGTTGGATAGGAGTGTGCAATGGTTGGTGCTCAGAAATCAGACTCCTCAAGAACCATCCCCTAAAAAGGGTAAGGGATACAAAAGGATCAAAAGGAAGAGACCTCCTAAAGAGCCTTTGGAGTTCTTTCCCCCAGATATTGATGAGATAGAACTTGAAGCAGTAGGGGATGAAGAGGAAACACAAGAAGGGGATGTTCCAGTAGGATTTGTTGTTTCAAAACCTACATTAGGTGAGTCTTCTACACAAATCCCACTTACAAAACAGCAGAGAGGAGAATTCCAAGAGGGAGATCTCCATAGCATGGCTGAAATTGCCAAGGGAAAAGAAGTGGAGAGGGAGATTCATGAGGTTGGAATGAATTCAAATGAAACTGAGTCAGAGAAAGATATGCAAGAAAACATGCCTCTAGAGGAGGATATTCAACAGATTTTGACACAAGAAGATCAATGGAAGTTGTTCGAGGATGCAAAAATAGATTATGATGCAAGGGATGCAGCGGAGAAACAAAAGGAAATTGATTCTAAGGTACAAGATGATGCTATACTTCACCAGTAACAATTAAAAACTAGAAAAAGTAAAGCTAAGGCAGCGACTGATGGAGTAGAGAAACAAAGAAGACAAAAAGAACATGAATTCAAGATCAAAGAAGGAAATGACAAGTTAGAATTAATATAGAAGATTCATGACCTTGAAGAAGAGAAGGCAAGGAACTGGAGAGAAAAAGAAGTTTTGATTGCCAAGTTAAAACTTGCAGAGGAAGCTCACCAAAAAGAGGAAGGAGCGGAAAAGTTAAGGAAGGAAAAGGAGGCCAAAGGGTTGATTAAGAAACAACAAGAAGAAGAAGCAAAGGTAGAAAAGCTTAAGGCTTTAGAGGCAAAAATATTAGAAAAGGAAAGGCTAGAGGTTTTGGAAAAAGAGAAATTAGAAAGGGAAGCTCTAGAAAGGGAAAGAATAGAGAAGGAAAAATTAGAAAAAGAAAGGTTGGAAAAGGAAAGAGTGGAGAGAGATCGGTTGGAAGAAGAGAGGTTGAGTAAAGAAGAGGAAGACAAGAAAATACAAGAACAAAAGGATAGGGAAGAGGCTAAAAGGCTTGTGCAGATGCATATAGTGCAAGAGCAACAAGAGAAATCGAGGGTTGACTCTCAACCCCAAGTGAGTATGCAGCCACCTTCTACCATTGTTTCCTCTTCCTCTATGATGACTGCTACTCCAAGTGCTCCCACTTGGTTGAAACTAGACCTGCAGAAGAAGGCAATAACACCTTCATAGCCTCTTAATTGGGAGGACATGATGAAGGATATTGAATGAGAGAGGCCTAAAAAGAAGGCCAAAATTATACATTCTACTAAACTCACGGATAAAGGAGAGATTTTTGTTGAATGTGACATGCCAATGATAGAAAAGGAGGTAGGGGACATGTAGCTAACAGATTATCAGTTGAGTACTATCAACTTGGGAAGGCCCACTAGGAATCAACAGATGAACCTAATTGATGTGGTGGCTTCAACAACCAAATCAAGAATGACAAAGGATAATCAAAAGAAGGATGAGCTTAAGGCTCAATTGGATCAATTACATTCATTCTTGAAGAGTGTTTCCTCTCTGAGATCACAATAGGTAACGGCCATTGAGACTCATATTTTATTAAGTAAAAAGGAGGTAGATGATTTGGTGTAAGTAAGAGGCAAAGAGAAGATGGTGGAAAAGTGGATGGACAAGTTGAATGAAGAGGTAGGTGAAGTTTTGGTTGAGGGTTTTGAGACCTACAAAGGCACTGAAGAGTTGATAAGACAAATGCATCAATACTTTGAAGCTTCAGAGAAACAAGAAGAGGAATATAAAGAATACAATCAGAAAGTGGAGAAAGTTAATGCATTACCTCTAACTACTCTTCTTGAATAGTCCATACTTGAGGAGGAGAATAAATATTTTATTGGAAAAACTTCTCGTATACTCCGTTTTAGAACTGACTTCTTGTGTAAACATAAGGATGAGATTCAAGAGGCTGTTAATAATTTGACTAAGCAATTGGAAGAGATGGAAGTGGTCATTGCTATTATTCTAGATGTAAATGCATTTACAAAAGAAGGCATGCCTTTGAGTCAAATAAAAGAGAAATTGAATGAAAGATTCAGAGGACTAATGTAGAAAGGAGATGATGGTGGAGATTTGATGCTGGATCGGTTAATGGATGTCAAAGAAGAAATAAAAGTTGCTGGAAGAGAGTTGACAAAGGTGAAAGGTATGAGGGAGTTTGCTGCAGCAGAATTGGATTGAATCAAATTTGGAGAGAGCTAGGTGGATGGGCCAGAAATAGATACATTACAACAAGTCTTCACTAGTTATGATGAGTTCATTTCAGATCCATCCTCACATGCATAAATCTCCAGCATGCATGTTTTCTTTTTTCTTTGTATGTTGCATGCAGCACTGGCAATTTTGGAATGCACGACTTCTTTTCTATTCTATTTTCTATTCTCTAGTTTAAACTGAGTGTCTAAATGTAAGAACTCAAGATCAAATTGATCTGAGTTTCCAAGAGAAATTTAGTGCCTAAAAAGGAGGATGACCTAAAATAGTAGGGTTTGAGTTTTGTATATCCATAAATACCCTGTCGGTATGATATTGTAAAGGTCGGCTAATTGAGAATAGGATTGGCTTACCTAAGATTAGGAGATAGAATTTTGTAGTGATTTATAGAGATACTTAGTACTTGATCTTTTTACAATTAATAGAATCACAGGTTTATGCAATATGGTATTACAAATTGAGTTGTTTGATTTGATAAGGCTGATAAGTTATAATCTATCTAAATGCCAGTGATTGTGTTGAAGCATGCTAGTTTCTTATGTGATGAAAGTCATTAGAAGAAACCATATTTAAGGATTATCTTGTTAGATTATCATTGAATTGAAGCTATTAAAGTCCGTTGATCTATCATCTTGATGATGAATGAATATGTGTTGCTTTGAAAAGTCCTTGAAATATTTGTGATGTGTAATTATGAAGTTAATTAAGCACCTAGAATGTATGCAATGGTATAGATTATGTTATAGATTGTGTCATCTTATGGTTTTTCTTGATCTGATTGGAAGAACATTTATTATTTGAAGATATATGTCTGGATGCTAGATAAATTTGATTCATAACTACTGGTTTACCCCTTTCATCTATCTTTTTTTCTTTTGTTTGAAACCCCATTGATTTACTAAAATAGTTTGGTAAAATGAGTGATAGCTTGAATCTTTTGTTACCAGCCCAAGCCCCTTGAATATTATAGTTGCATGAACTGATTGAGCGACACCTGATAGTTGAGAACCAACTACCAAGACCTTGGGAGTTAGGTTACTACATGTTGTCTTTCTTTTTCAGGAGAAATAGAGTAGAAATATTATGTTTTAACATTTTTTGTGTCATTTTCACCATCAGCAGAAGTTAGCGCTAGAAGGAGGGCCTGAAATAACAAGTTGGCTCGCATAGGGTCATTCTCACTGGAAAAATAAAAAAGGGTTCTCAGATCTTCTATTGATCCAGAACCATTACAAGAATTGCAAGTCCTGGTTAGACCAAGACCTCATGCTCATAGGGTTTTGTTACCTACATTGCCACCACCACTTACTCCACCTGGATTTCCTCCAAATCCACCTACACCACCACTAGTTTGACCCACATCACCACCTCCAATTAGGCCTATGTCACCACCACCAATTTGGCCTATATCACCACCTGTCCAACCAATCCCACCAATGGCTTACTTTGTGAATAATCCCTCCCCATTAGGGACTATTCCTAGGGGATTCCATGATTTACCAAAGAACCTAGAAAGGTTTTGTCTGAAATACATGCATGGAGAATCGAGAACTGTTGAGGAACATATACAAGCATTCAAAGATTCTTGCACATGAGTTCAAGTTGCTCATCAAGATGTGGTATGTAGATTGTTTCCTTATTGTTTAGGAGATATGGCATATAATTGGTATCTAAGTCTTCCACAGGGATCTATTCTAGGTTGGACAGAGTTACAAAATGCTTTTATTAATCAATTCAGGGTTTATGTAGATCCTGCAATATTATATCACTAGTTTGCCACCATAAGAAAGGAACATCATGAACCATTGCCCTTGTTCAACACTAGGTTCCAAAGGATATCATAGCTAAAAGAGCCTTACTTAGTGCCAGAGGGTATGGCCATACAGGCATATTTTGAGAGTTGTTGATCCTTTCATTGACCTATTCTTACAAAGAACTTATCAACCTGCCGAGATTGACTCACTATCCAAATTTTATCATTTGGCTATCAAATTAAAACAGCAGATAAGTCTGCAATCTAGAGGTTTGGGAGCAACTCTACCTCCCATGAATTATCAAATGCCTAATCCACCATTATACAACACTATCCCAGGGATGTCTTATTCCAAATATGGACTTGCATCTAAGTTGCAAGCTCCACCCACTGTGCCCTTCTTTGGAAATGGCATGCAAGATTCCTATCATCAACCTCAACAACAACAATCTCAAAATCAATTGCAACAAGGGGCGAGATCAACCCATGTCCATTCCCTAGCCATAGTTCAAAATGTGAAAAATGAACAAACTATTCAACTCACAAGTGAGGTAGAAACTCTTAAGTAGACTCTCTCTTAGATGTCAAATGACATGGCACAGCTTAGGCAAAACCCTCCCCATAATCAAAACCAGAATTACAACAATTAGGGAGGGTATAAAAATTAGGGTAATTACTCTAATCAGAACCAAAATCAGGACACCAATAGGAACTTCTAGGGTCAAAACTCCTCAAATCAAAATTATCAAAAATCAGAATAGAGGATATAATCAAAGGTTCAATAACAACAACAATAATAGGCAGTGGAATACTGGACCTAACAATGGGGGAGTTCCCCATAATTATCAAATAGGTGAGGAAAGACCACATACTGCTAATGTTGTTGATTTGAATTTTATGAAAAATTGGTGTAGGCTACATGATACAGCAACACATTTTGAGGTCAATTACCCAGAAATGGAGAAAATTGTGAAAATTACATAGGCCGATACCCATCCTCCAACAGGAAATTCCAATCAAGATAATGGGCTAGTCAGCACTGCCATGACTTATGAAACCATTGAAGAGAAATATCAATTCTCTATACAAGGGGATAATGAGCTAGAAGAAGATGTTTATGATGCTCAAGCTTTTCAATCTAAGGGTGGTCACTTTCTAAGAAATCAAAATAAGGGGCCATTCACTACCTCTGCACCCCTGAATAATATGGTTCCACCAAATCAAAATGTAGATAACAATCCACCTCCACCGAAGGGACCTTCTGATTCCTAGAATAGAGGTAATCTGTCTCCTTTTCCTAAGTATCAAGTTAGGAATGATTCAGAGTTTGACTTTGTTGCATAATTACAAAGGCAGAAGACATCACTTTCTTTCTTTGATATCATGAAGTGGTGCCCAAGTTAACGGGAGGTGGTATTAAAGGCTTTGGAAGAGGTAGATCGCCTAAAAGGGAAAGGTACGGTGACTCCACCAAAGGAAAAAAATGCAGCTATGTATAAAGGTAAGACCAGTACCCCACCTTTTCTGTTAAGTTTGAGAATATTTGGAAAGAACCTACACAATTGTTTATTAGATTCTGGAGCCTCAGGGAATGTCATGCCTCGATTTGTAAGAAGTTAGGATTGAGTCCTATCCCAACCAATAAAAAGGTGATTCAATTGGATAAAACCGAAGTCAATGTTGTGGGTGAATTAAAGAACATCATGTGCAAGTTGGATCAGATTCAAGGATCCAAACCTATATAGATATCCAAGTAGCTAATATCCCAAAAACTTATGGTATTCTCCTAAGTCGAGAGCCAACGAAAAGCATAGGGGGATATCTATCCTTGTATTTCTCACACATGTGGTTACCATGGAAAGGATTTGCAACCCAGATAAGAATTGAAAGTGAACCTAGGCTCAAACACATGATCACAGAATATGATGCTTCAAATGAAGTAGCATTCTTTGAGACTAAGATAGGTGTTTACAAACAAGAGGAAGTTCTTACTTTCTTTGTATTTATTCCTAATGATACATCACCCTTAGATCATAGTGACCCAATGATTCACATCAACCAACAAGTTCTAATAAGGAAATTACAACAAGATAAGTTCATTTTAGGAGCAGAAACTTATTTGAGTGGTTTGTTGCTTCCTAATTAACATGTCAGTCATGCCTAGGTATTCTAGGTCATATAGATCAGCCCCAACAAAAATGCCAGGAGGAATCTGAGACTCCCATCAATGAGTTCTCTTTCAAAGTTAAGGATGTCACTATTCTTACTCAGGTTAACCTTTCTCAGAAAGAAAATTCCTCATCCGCAGAACAAACTCCAGTTTTATGTTATGAAATTCAAGAAGAGATTAAGGTAACACAGTGCCTTTTCAATGCACCTCCTTTGGATGCTTTACCAATGCCAAAGGAGTTGATGAAAGATGAATTAGATGGTAAATCAATCTTAGAAATCATTTAGGAAGTAGTTGTTGAAAAAATTGAAGATATAAGAAAATATTTAACTGAGCCTCTCCCCAACACAAATTCTGACAAACAACAAAAATCTGAGCTGCCACACATCTCAAGTGACAAATTCCCTATTGCTTCTAAAAAAAAAGAACTCCTAGCCAAAGACCAGTTATGGACTCTTAAATTTGATGGTTCTAAATCTAAGGCAGGAAGTGGAGTAGGGATTGAACTAACAAGACATGTGGTACCAATGAGGACTAAAGTAGCGATACATAACCAACATGTTGTAAAATAACTTAAGTCATTTCAAAAGAACAAATGTTAATTCCTTATATTTAATTACTCAAAAGGAGGGCTATTCAATTAATAGGATATTCAATTTGTAGTAGTCAAGGAAAGAATGAAATAAACCATCAACATAACATAACACATGAACACTTTATTTTTACTTGGAAAAACAACAATGAGGATTACCTCACATTCTATTTTATGTAGTTATAATATATTATAGAAGTGCTCACTCTAGGTGGACTCACTGTCCAAGTTGACTCACTACCCACTAAAAGAAGAAAAGAGAGAAGAGAGAAGTGGATCATAACTTAGATTTGAACACCCATAGTTTCATATAACATATGCATGAATATAGTTCCATTGAAACTCAATATACATATTGTTGATGGTGTTTTCTACACAACAACAACTCAAATAGAATATGATATCCTATCTCTCTTGAAAGGTAAATCTCTATCAGCAAAGAGATAACCCCAAGGTCTCTAATGTTAGGTCTTGACAATGCAACAAAAAAACTTAGAGATAATGTGAAAATGCTGGTAATCACAAAGGCACCTTACTACAAGCAAATACTAAATTCAAATTTATCAGATCTAGCAATATGGTGATACTTCAAATCCTAAATCTAACCCAGACAATAAAAGAAACAACAAAAGGGATAAGGATTTCAGAAATATTTCTAAGACTACATCTAATTCTAAGACTAATCGATGCAAATGATAAAACACTTGAAATTGACCAATCCCTCAGAAACTAATTCTGATTTGACCTAGATAAATCTACAATCTTACATAAATAGTGAAATCTTCTAAGGAGT
Source organism: Sequoiadendron giganteum (assembly GCA_007115665.2). Taxonomy (NCBI): domain Eukaryota; kingdom Viridiplantae; phylum Streptophyta; class Pinopsida; order Cupressales; family Cupressaceae; genus Sequoiadendron; species Sequoiadendron giganteum. The sequence goes on from CM021104.1 coordinate 579,785,696, forward strand.
TAAAAAAATTCAGATTATGCAAATCCATTCAAAACAACCCTATTGCAATTGAAATGAAAAAGCATTCATAATTGAACTAAGCACAATTTTAAGTCCAAGCTAACTTTGCAAAGTAACTACCAATTAGCTAGTTGAAAAAAATATGGAATAGAGATTGCTGCAAACACTTCAAGCATCAAACCCTAAACATCAACACATCATCTAACATCAAACCTAGCATATATGAAATTAACTTAAGCAATTTCAAAAGATAGAATCTCAAGAACCATGTCAAATAAAAATTTGACACAAGAAAGGCACCAAATCACAATGTCTTGTATTAAATTATCCAAAGTAGCAACAATTCTAGTATTTTGTTACCACACCTACTTGAAAAATGAGACTAACTCCTAACTCTAATTCTTGCTTCTTAATTCACTCTAATGTGAAAATTCTAGCTAGATCTTTACAAATGAGGCACAATGCCAAATTTATAGAAAACCCCCCAATATAGGTCGGCCCAATTAGGTTTACAATAAAAAATGGCCACCAAAACATGTCGAACACAAGTCAGCCAAGAGGAATTCAAAATAAGAAATTATGCATTAAATGCATGCACTCCATCTAGGCTGGCTTGGGATCTCCAACATAGCCTAGTCCAATGCATGTGAAGAATAAAGAAGAATAATGGGAAGCACAAATTTTGATGAAGCCTTGTATTAATTGCTTTCCCCTTTGCCTTTATCTCAACTGGCCCTATCCTACACCATCAAAAATATCCTCTCCAAGTTGGCCAAAGGTGGCATGACTAACACTTTCATCCTCCTTTCAATGGGCTTAACGTCTTCTCTTGATTTCCCTACCACCTTATCCCAATCAACTCTCATATTTTGGTATTTATCAATGACTGCAATGTATGTGGTTGCATCATCTAACTGGTACTTAGTGACCTAGTCCTCATTGATGGGAGAGTACACATCTCACCACCAATTTCTCAACTGATCCAAACTTAGATGCTTTGGCACAAACCTCTTCATTCCTTTCATAACATCGAAGAAGGAAACACACTTATTGTAGATCTTAGTCAGGGTACCTTCAATTTGTTTCCCTTGCTTGTGCACCTTCTTCAAAACCCTTAACTTTATTTGCAAAATCTCAAACTATTCCCAAGGTTCTATAGCCTTGGATGAAGGAAGAATTCCATCACTCACCAATTTGTATTTAGTGTAGTCCATGATGGCTTTAGTCTTTTGCAACATGATATCCATATCCTCCTTATCTTGGGCTAATACATTCTTCACCCAGTCAATTGATCTTATAGCATCCCCACCAGTTGAAAAAATGTCCTTGATGGCACTATCTCCCTTGGCATGTACTCCCTGTAACTAGCTCGTTGTGGCCTGAGTCATGGATTTCATCCTTTCTAACTCATTGTTTCTTGTGGTAGAAAACCTACAATATATGATGAGGAGCTAATATATTGCAAGGGTTTCATCAAATATTTTAGATACCTTTGAAGTTTCTCATCCTCCTGATTTAGTTCTTTCTTGGTCTGCACTTCCTTCCTTAATCTGCCCAAGATTACTGGACTAGAGCCTTCATATTCTTCAATATCATGATCCATGGAAGAAGGCCCTAAATTTATAGTATGTACATTGTAGTCACTACCAGTTACATCATCCTTATTTTTATCAAGAGGAGAAGTAGCAATGTGGACCACCCTACTATTTGTTTCATCCCTCTCAATCCTAGAGATAACCTTGTCCTTCTTATTTGTTTTCCATTTTCCTATGTTTTCCATCAAGTCATCCTAGTTGGGAGGAGTATCATCCACCGCAATCTATTTTCTCTTTAATTCTCTCTCCAACCAACCTAGAACGGTGGAATCTGACTGCAAACTATCATGTCCAACTCCATCCTGGTGAGCCCTGGGTACATCTTTATTTAAACCCTGCCTTTCAGGAGGCTCCTTGACTATATCCTCCTTTCCCTTATCATGTTCTTCCTTTTCAGACACTAGAGAAGGAGTCCTAATCAAAACTTCCTCACTTTGAGGAGGTCTATCCTCATCACCCCTATAGGTGAATCATCATACATTACTAGAGGATACTGTAATACCTTCTCTATTTTTGCCTCAATATTATAGAGATCACCCTCTTGTAGCTCCTCTCCTTCTTCATCTTTGTGATCCTCAGAATCTTTGGATTCACCTGGTGCATTGTAAGTATCATGAGAAGGAGTAATATTCTCATGCTCAATGGCAAGAGCAACTATGGGAACACCTTTATGTGGTACACCATCTTTATGATATGGAGTTCTTCATCTTCTTATGTACACTTGTGTCCTTTATCCTGAGCTCTCCACCTCTACCATTTGTGGGTCAGCCTCATCCCCTACCTTAGGAGTTCCCTTCTCCTTTTGTGACAATCTTATTATCCTTCTTCTCTTAGGCACAAGAACACTAGCCCCCTTTTCTTCCTTTTCGGCCTCATCCTTCTCAACCTTCGTCTTCTTTGAAATATATTTTCTCTTCCTAGCAATGGGCTTTCTTTGTTTCTCTTCATCGCCTACCTCCTAAGAATATTTAATATTTATCTTAAAAGGGGAGCCCACCTTAGTGTTATCCTTAGGATCCTGCTCAGGTGATTCCTCAGAAGTGGAGTGAGACTCTAAGTTACCCATTAGGTCATAGGTGCATTGCACACCTTCACTTTTCAACTACAACATCTTGTGCTTGAGCCACATTTTAGTATACTTGATCATTGGAATCATGATCTGTTCCAATTTCGTCTTCTCTTCCTCCAGCCAATACGTTTCTCCAATTGGTTTATCCTTCACACCTTTATAGTTATGGCCCTAAATCAAATTTCCATCATCGTCAACCTGGTCTGGAATGGCCTTTATGTTGTATAGCCAGACTGAGTTCACTAGTAGCTTGGAGAACTTCTTCTTTCTGATCTCAAATTCATCACTAATGTTGGCCCAATAATCCTCTATATCATCCTTGTGACTGTATTCTCTACTGGCCTTCCTTTGTGCTTCACCAGTCCTATCAAATCTGGATCTCTTGGAATGGAAGGAAAGACCTAGAGTGCTCATTTCTTCTTTAGAAGCATGGGCCGAGTTAATAGAAGGAAAATCCTCACCACTGCCTATCCTCAAAAAAAAATCACTAGCAAATCCAGTCTTATGCTTCTCCTTCTTCACAATTGCATCAAAGTCATAGATTTGCCTTGTGACCTCCAAAAGTACAACATGATCTGTGGGATATCTAGGGAGTCTGTATGGAGCCATCAAAAAACCATCTATTATGATGTATGAAAAGGTAGGGAACTAGATAAACCAAGCTCCAAACCTCTTGATTAACTCCTTAGCATTGTCTGAAATTTGAGCATGCTCTACACCTTGCAATAGTCTAGTGATGTACATGGTGAATTCATTGTTGAACCTTCTATAACTTGTGCTCCCCAAGTGTAATTGTGGGTATACCTCATAAATAACATATTTTCCAAACACACTCCTTGTG